>JABFEA020000038.1:20857911-20878526 GCA_019775915.2 Cyphomyrus plagiostoma
TTATTTTATTTTTTATTTTTTTTTTTTTTTTTTTTTTTTTTATATTTAATTTTGTTTTTTTTTTTTTTTTTTTTTTTTTTGTTTTTCTTTTGGTGTGTGGGGGGGGGGGGCGGGCCCGTGACAGTCATGAAACTTGGCTATGTGCAACAGCATACAACTATTACAACTCATTTAAACTGCATATATCTATGAATTGGCATGACATATTATCTTTAAGATCACATTCAGAATACATGCTAAAAAAACATACTTGTTATGAAAATCATAAATCTCCTGTATGTTCCCGAAGATGACGTGTTCCTTGTTGACAATCGCTGGTGGGATCTCCTCCACGCCGCTAGTCATCTCCCACAGGTACGTCTACACGAGGACACACAAACACGGACGACTAAACATTGCAAAGAGCTCCCCCTAGGGGGCACTCTAGTTATTTCTGTGCCGGAAGCGTTGCACAGAAACCATTCACACACGAGGTGGGCTTTATGCCACACAGACACTCATAAGCGAATTCTTACCTCCAAACATTCATGTAAGTCTCTGACGTATGCTTTTTCAGTTTGTAGAAGCTCAGCCATTATATATCTATGAGAAGATAAACATACCAGACAGTGAATTGCGGGATTAATGTTCAGAATCATGACACATGACTATAAGTGATGGAAGATGTGTGGGATTAATGTTTGAGGATTAATATGAAGGACAGTTAGATCACAGGTGGCGAACAAAATCATCTTCAGCCTCCCCTTGATAAAGCCGAGATCTAAGTGCCTGTACCGATATCCGAGAGATTCTAGTACAGCCTGGGGTGAGAGGGAGCGAGATATTATGGGGTAAGAAGATGGAAAACAGCAGTTAATTACGAACAGCTACCCCTTTGCTGGAAAGCTGTTATGAAGTGACTCGCTTCGTATGTGAGACTTCGGGACCCCCCCGGGACATTCCAACAGTCTGGGGCTGTTTGCATTATAACACTGTCTTTCTTTTGGGCTCATTCTTGGAAACTGGGGGAGAGGGACCTGCTTGGCTGTTCCATGTTTCACATCCAGAGGCCCTTCACCTCTGGGCCTTGGCAGACACCCAATACCCACTCCTTCTTTCGGGCTGATTTCTTCTTCTCCTCGTTGAGCTCCTGGTTGGGGTCGGGCAGCTTCACGGCCGGGTCAGCCAGGCTGGCAGGGATGATGTCCAGCTCCAATTCATCAGTTTCCTACCAAGACAAATCAGGAGTCCTTCTGACTGAAGACCCCAGTCACCAGGCTCTGGGTAACTGTCACACTGGGCTTAAACCAAACCCCCAAGGTAACTTTCACCAATGCAGGCAGTTCCAGTGATCGGTGAACAGAAGACCTAAGAGATATCCATAGGAAGACCATACTTTCAATTGGTTTCAATTGGTAATTGTTACTATAAATGCAAGCGCGTTTGTGTGTGTGAAGGCCTGTGTCCATTTTTTTCCCTCATAAACTATCCAGAAGCTGGAAAGACTCTCAGTACTGAACTAGGACACAAACACTGCGTCTTCCTGATGCTGTTTATTGGCCTGCAAAGCCGTGCGCTGACAGAAGCTTGCCTAACAGGAAACTTTTTCTAAAGGAGAAAAAGACTTTTCGCTGAAGCCAGCCATACGTACAGATTTCCTCCTGACATAATGTCACAGAATAACAAGCATAGAAATATAGGAAAATCAAATTCAGGGAAGATTTAAAAGGCATTTATTTGCTTCGCCTACCACTCACGCTAAATCCCTTTGGCCACTCGGTAAGAAATTGCAGGTCATTATGTTACCAGACAAGGCCAATAAAACACTATGGTTCTCAAAGCCAAAGAATTTATTTATTTATTTATTTTGTTTCACTACAACCCAGCTAGAATGTCTATAGAAATGGCTGCATGCCTGGCCTAGTCCAGGATGATGACAGCCCAGCTAGAAGAAAGTCTACAGCCTTAGTCTACTGTCTTGTATTTAAATTGACAGTCTTGGTTTGCCTGGCAGCTCAGGACCAAAGATCTCCCCCCATCCCAAGGTTGTACTTGGAAGGAAAACGTCGCACAGAACTGACATTCAAAGTTGCTATTTTTGTGTGGCTGTCAAATTTAAAAAAATAAAGAATCTTGTTTTGTCTTTAGATCATAGTTTTGATTTTACTTATCATAAGTTAATACTTGACATATTTTAATTCCATTACTTTAAAATCTGATGTGATGAATGTTCCATGACATTGTTTTGTGGAGGAGGGCAGTGTCTGCATCAGGATTTGGTGCTCATGTCCGGAAGCTCATTGGTTTAAATCCCACGTACAACAGAATAAATTCAAATAATTTGCTTTCTGATCTCCAGTTTTATGTTCTTTTGGACTAAAGCATTTGATAAATGTCATATGTAATATCTTCTAAAAATCTATAATACTTCATGTTTAATTAAATTCTGATATTAAATTACTTTGGGCTGTCATGGGGCAGTGTCCAGCTCTAAAGACTCACTTCTGAGCTAATGCCCAGTGACGACTCCAGAGAGCACCGGTACTTAGCGATCCTCAGGGAGAAGTCGCGGTAGTGCTTGTCCACCGTGGTCACCCACTTCTTCAGCTCTGTCACGTGGACGTGGCCCTTCTCCACAAAGCTGTCTGCCAGCTGGATAAGAAGTTTCACCTTCTCCTTGGTTTGCTATGGGGTAAAATGCCAGTTTATTACCGGGAGGCCAATCACAGTCGAGTACATCGTTCTATTTTGAAGTGAACCAGATTTTTAAGGCACTGGAGGGCAATACCAGTCTGTGTGCCTCAGTAGTTACGGTGCCACAAATGAGATCAGCGGGAATTAGGTAAATAAGGCAACAAGAAATGTGCTACCTCAAGCCGAACATATTAGCACGCGCTGACGTGCCATTCCAGCAGGTGCGTTCATCAGCCTGGAAGCCGAACGGCACCATGCTGCGCTGAAACTCACCTTGGCGGACACTCTGAAATCCCTGTACTCCTGGAGTAGCTGGTGATTTTGCTCGCTGGTTTCCGCAGGGGAGGTGTGAGTAGAGAGGTAATACTCCCCAGTTTCCTGAATCCAGTCTAAGGCCTACAGGAAATGCCAAGCAGAAACATTTTCCCTCCTGGTTCCTGTGACAGAGAGCACACTGGCAGGGCCTAATTTTCCACCTGCCTCGAAATGAGGAGCTGAAAGTGCTATGGACCATGTAGAGGAACACGACTGCCCCGTAATCAAACGGGTATGCTTGAAGGTGGCGGGACATCATAGAAGTTTCCTAGGCAAATCGACAACTAGCAGACAGGCTGATGGGATGGAGTCTGGGAGAGTCACCTGTTTAGCGCTGCGCTCGAACACCACGTACTGCTGACACTGGTCTAGTCGACGTTTCTTCATGGTCCAAAAGTGCAAGACTCGGTTCTCCCTCTGCAGAAGCTCATTCAAGATGGCTGCAGGGGTGGGGGGGGGGGGGCACTCTTATGCTTCTTTATTACATATAAGCCTACTGTAGGGAAAGTTAAAGATCATCTAATATATTATGAAAGGAAAGTAATACAGAGCTGTGATTTTGACTACAGTTCAGCAGGGCACATAACTTGAATGGGACCTGGGTTTCCAAATATTAGAAGAGGATGTTATAATATAGATGCCAATGTAATAAATTATACAGTACTGTGTTCTAGTCAAAAAATATATATATTATTGATGTGCCAGGCTCAGGAGAAAAGACCAAACTTGAGCAGCATCCTAGCTGGGCGATACCCCATTTGAGTTTAATGGAAGTTCAGGTTTCCATAAGGCTCAACTCAAACTGACCTTTGACCTGTTGCTCTGGTCCACGTGCATGGCTGACTGCTCCGGGCATGCTGACGTTGTTCCTGTGGATGTACTTGAGGAAGACCTCCGCGTTCCTCCGGGCCAGAGTGCAAGCCTGCCACGACAGGAGTTAGCACTCTCTGAGAAGAGGCCATCCATGGGCAGCCCGTCAGAGAAAAGCAGGGGAAGTACCTGTGCTGGGAGTCGGGAGTAACTAATCCACCAGCACTAAGCGCGAAGCTCCACTCGCTGTTTACAGAGGTATAGAGACACGACAGACAAGGCGGAAAACTGCTTGGGGCCCCGAGTTGGGAGGTCGGTCCATCACATAGTACATTGCAACGACAAATCTGCTTTATTTGTGCCTTCTTCTTTTCACAGTGATGCCAAAATAAAGGAATTATGTTTATTAAATTGTCTTCGATGAAAATTTTAATGTAGACTTCATGCTAAAATAATGGTCGTAAATGTTAGCGTGTCAGGCTGCTTGGATTGGGGGCCCCATGGAGTATTTTTCCCTGGGGTCCCCAGTATCCTTGGAATTGCCTCGGGTTATTCAGGGCCATGAAAGCTACATGTTCATTTGTCTGACTTCCATCAAGCTCATTGGCTTTCCTTGTACCCTGCTAACTTTCTGCTGGGACTTATATTAGGATATTAATCACACAGGTCAGCTGTAAGGCAGGAAGAATCAAGTGATTGTCTCTACAAAATTTTATTCACTAATAGCAATGATTTCTTTCAAGAAATCCCATCTGGCAGCATTCCTGAAACCACTGTTCTCTAGCTATACTTGTTAGCCACCACTTTGGATAAGTGCAATTAACAAAACATTTCATATATGAGATACATATGTGGTGCTGTGGGGCTCAGGGTAGACTGGGGTTGGCTGCTCTTATAAACATATGTGATCGTTAATGGGTAACACACAACAGAGAAGACAGGCCAAGAAATATCTAGTGGTAAAGTCCGTCAGCTTTCTGCTCACGTGTACGACATTTTCCCATCGCTGTTGCTCTTACCTTCATATTTACAGTGCTAGAGTTAGAAAGCTTTGGCCATTTTTGTTTCATTACTTGACCAAGAGCAACATGAAATGAAACAGGAGCAGGTTTCTATCTCAGAACCTGCAGGCTGTGGCTTTATGCTGAAAAACGGCTGTTATTCAGGTTCTGCCAAGTGAAGGGAGAGGGATCCAAGAAAGTGGGGGGTACTTTTAAGAAAGCCTCCTTCTGCTCCAGGTGCTTGCTGATGAGTGGGATGACGTGGTCTGTCTCAGCCATGGCCCCCAGCTTGTCATGGCCCCCACACCAGTCCTCATCCCTCCGGTACTCCTGTTCCAGGCTCTCCAGGACGCTGCACACCTGAGAAGCAAGCAGGATTGGTGCAAGGATTAAGCAGCAGAGTCCAGGTAGGTGATCTCTACCTTAAGGAACGTTTCCTTTATCTACTCAAGGTGAATCGACAACTTTCTGCGCTACAAATGGCCATCCCGTGCAAAAGGGTAATAAAGTCTCAGATTGCTTCTTTGGAAATATAATGTTCTAACCACAAGTCATTTTGTAACCACCAGTAATTTAACACACCACTGTGATTTTAACACACAAAAGGGTAATTTTGACAATGTAATTTTAACACACCCTCACACTGGATTTTCCATATATACTGTTTATTTTAACTAGGCAAACTTCGGTAAAAGGGCCGTAAGACAATTATTGACCAGAATTTTAAATTGCTGCAACCCCAAACCCTTAGGGGGCGCTGTGCTGTCTCTCACCTGCTCCGATGTCTTGTAGAAGGCCACGGACGCATTGACCAGCTTGAGTCGGTCCTCCATCTTGAGCATGAGCTGCTGCCAGTGCAGTGCCACCTTCTCGGCACAGTTCCGGATGGCGTCCGGGTCGTAGTGGCCCGCCTGCAGCATGGCCTCAGCCTTCTGCTGCACCTGGAGGGCGCTCTGGTGCGTCTTCTGCAGCGAATTGGCATGGAAGAGGGACTGGGGGGGGGCGGCGTGTCACAGGAGAGAAGGGAGCATGTTAGCTAACAAGCTAATAGCAGTCAAGTATCTGTTTGACATTTGGCCTTGGCGCATCTGCCATTTCTAACCAGTACCCTCCTTAAATGTGAAAAATGACTCTGGGTTAACGGCAGAGCTAATGATGTGCAAATTAAGTTGTCCTACTCGGGCAGCAAAGACACATATATTTGAAGCAGAATTTAATATAATTTCAAAAATAACCAAACTTTTCTGTTGACAGAACTCTAGAGTGCAGAGACGGCTGAGTTACTGTGAGACCTTTTTGATAAACCACTTCAAGCCAGCACCCGAAAGAGTCGTCCTGTCACAAGAGACATCAGATCTTACTTTTATTTTCAGAGCGGTGGGATTATTTATTTTCACTTTTTAAAAATCACACTTGCACTAGTCTGATGTATTACCTGAGATGACCTATGACGTCATCTTACAAGGGATTATTTTTAAATGCGACAAAAAGATATAAATGATTTACTGATATCGCCAGGTGACCGTTCAACAGGAAAGCGATGGAGGGGGTCGGCTGCTCATCACAATTATATTAGCACAGATGTTTCTGTTTTGTTTATCACTGTCTGTTTCTTCAGTTGTTTAATTCAAAACAATTTCTGTAGCTGTATCTTGAAAACCATTGACTTTTGTAACATCTTCTTCATCATCATTCTGCAATCAGACCTGTTTCATAAAATCACAGAGCTCCCACCCCATCAATACTTCGTTGTCTGCTCTTGATGTTACCAAAGTTCCCTATAAAATCAGTGTACACATCTGCTATTTAAAACTTAGGGACAGTACCAGCCACCACCACCTGTCCCAGAGGATGTAAGTGTTCAGCACAGGGGATATAAAATAAATCAAAATTTAACTGGCAAAAAAGTTTTACAAGTCTACTTAAACTCTAATTTACTCTAGACAGGAAAACCGTCGAATTAATTTTTCTAGCCAGCTTCCCTTCTTTTTTATGAACTCAGGTTAAGCTCGAGAAATACCTATAGTGAGTACAGAAACATCCTAGATGATAGATACATATAGTACTAATTTAAAGAAAAGTCATAATACTCCTTTCTGTTTATGTTATGAAATTGCAGCACAGTGTGAGCCCCGGGAGAGCTTTCCTGACAGCAAACGGCACAGGGCTTTTAGGAGGAATCGGCCTCAGGTTCCCTCCTGTCGTCCCATGCAAGCTCGGCGCGCGTGCGTTTCCGGTCGCCGCGGGTGCCGCTGTTCTATTTACAGAGCGCGTGCGGACGCCTCGCCTTGCGCCTCTTTGCGTGCGCGCGCGCGGGGGGGGGTGCGTATCTTTGTGGCCTGTGTGTGCGCGTGTGCATGACTGCGTGAGCGCGCATCTCTCCCTGGTCACCTCTATGGCCAGCTGGAACTGCTCGTGCTCCCTCTGCAGTTGCTCCGCCTCCGACAGCGAGCTGGCGTTCACCATGCTGGCGTTCAGCATCGACTCCCCGTTCCGGATCCACCCCAGGACCTGGGGACACAGGAGTGCCGCTATCGGTTAGTATCACTGCCAGCCACACTGATCTCTCGAGGTATTTGCATCCCATTTTATTTATGGCGATGGCTGGCTTGTTTTTAACCCTGCCAGTCTTACGTAACACTTCCTAAATAGGAACAAGAAAAATCAACCATTATCTGAAAATATCTGAATTTTTATTCCCAGCAGCAAACATATTTGAACACATAGAACGGTGTAGCATATTAATAAGGTAGGAGGGGTCTCAACTTCCGAATGCCCTCTCTCCATATTCATAAATCCCAGAAGATATAAAGCTCAATTCTTTTTCTTACTTTTATAGCTGTAACATTTATGACTAGAGTAATAATGTTTACGATGACCGGGAATGATGTAGTAATGAAATAAATAATTGAAACATCGTAGACTTGCTCGGGCTGCAGTTAGGGTCTTGGAGATGCATTAATAACTACAAGCGTCTTTGCGTTATTGATTCTACCGCCGACTGGACACAGAATTGCTCATTATAAATGTGTCCCACCCGGTATGTCCTGTAAACTGTATGTTAAGCACAATTGCAAGATGAATGTTCCAGTCTCTGGCTTGGAAATAGCGCAATAACAATAAACTATGAAAATGGCAATAGGCGTAGTTTTACCTAACTGTGACCCAAGAATTAATTTCCAACTCCTGCTTGCAAGATAAACTCTGGCACTGTGCATTTGGCTAATGTACATAATGAAAGAAGAGAACTGATGAATAATTTAAGGTTTAATATTCTACCCTTTAAAAATATAACTGACAAGATAAAACATTGCCAGTTTCTATGTTGGCCATCAATATGTATTTGAAATTGACCATAATGTGCTGACATTATCCAAAATCCTTCCTGTTTGATTGTGTTGGTTGTCTTATAAGAAATGTAACAATTATTATAAAAAACATAATTATTAAAAAGCTGCTTGGGGTTTGAACCTGTAATCACCTGTTTGGCCTTGGTGCACTTTCAGTGCCTTAGCAGCCAAATCATCTGTCTAGTATTTATGAAAACACATGTAGTCCTGGGGGAATTTGCAAGCTTTTCAAACAGTGATTTGTCACCTTTGGGAAAAAAAAACAAATGATTCCATATCCATGTACGCAGGCCAACAGTACAGACTGCTTCAGGAACAGAAACAGTTGTTTTCACAAGCGCACAGATCTAGAAAGCTTAATCAGAAAACAGACCCGTGACAAAGTTCCAGACCCGCAGTTTGCTTGGACGTCCTTGGACACCCTTTCTGAGCCTCCCCCTGACTGGGGCTCAGAGATCTTCCTCACGATAAAACTCAGCCTTCATTAGCCTGCATGCAGCACTTAAGCGGAGATCCCAATGGGCCTCACTTTGCCTCTCAATTATTGCCTGAATGCAATTACTCGGGCAGACAGGAGCCGGGAGGCACTGTGAGCTAATAAAGGAAGTAGCCTTGAGAAGCTGTTGTCCTGTGTGGCGATGTGTTCATTTCTCACTGTTGGCTCTTTCAAAGGCCTTACAAGATCATACCCTTTAATCACATATGGGCTAAAATTAATCCAGCAATCATCAAGTAAAAACCTTCAGGTAAACAAAAAAAACCTCTACCATTCCAAACAAGTATTACCAAGCCTTGTCTTTACAGTAAGTGTCTTCAGTTTATAAATTGCATTCCACAGTAACCTTTTTCATTATGTTTTTTAGACTGAAGAAATATTCAATAAATGAATGATATTTGGCAATGAGGGTCTGAATTATTAAACTGACTTTAGTAAGTGATTTCTGGTGCAGAAGTGGACTCTACCGATTTCCAGTTTAAAACAGGAAGGACATATGTTTTATTGATTATGTACAGCGCCGTGGATAGGGAGATGGTGGGTCTCTTTCAGGTGAAAACTCAGCAGGCCTCCTTCGCTTTCGGATAATTTCATTGGAGAGTCTGATAAGCCAATCGAACGCCCTGTCACAACCTGAGCAGGAGACACGCCCCAAACTCGCTCAGCTGGCCATCAGTGGGAAAAAACGTGCTGGAATGAGAAAGGTTTTCAATAGAGGTAAACCACAACCAGAACCTGGATCATCTTCTGTCAGTAGCGGGGACATGCCGATGGTGGCACACAGCTGCCGTTAGGGTCATTTAGTGTTGCATCACAGACCAGAAGCAATCGGCCCCTTCGCTGACACACACAGTCTTGGTGAGGCATACTGGGAACTGTAGAGAAGGCTTTCGGACAGGAGTCAAAGGAGGTGTGGCACAGGTAAGGAACTGTGTGAGACAAGCCTACAGGTCCTTATAAAACATGTGTACGGCCAGCTGTAGGACAGGTATGCTGGCAGGTGCACAACACGAAAGGTGTGAAGGTGTACAGGTGTGCGGAAGGTCCGTGGGGGGGGGGGGGGGCAGCCCACCTGTTTGACCTCGGTCTGCAGGTGCCGGAGCTGCACACAGTGCTCCAGCCGCTTCTGCATCTGCTCGGCACTCAGGTCCAGCTCACGCTGCTTCTCATGGAGGAACTCTAGCAGTTCCTGTACCTGGGTGGCCAGGTCCACCTCCTTCTCCCCCGTCAGCTCAATCCCTGAGGGACACACAAAGGAGGACAGTGGGAACCTGCCCGGCTCCCTGGGGCTGTACTTCCCCAAAGTTGGACTGTAGCTGCCTCAGGACAGCGGTTGGATGTGGGATCGATGTTATTTGTTGGTCGAATCCCTTAGACACCAGAAGGATGCTCCTCAGCTGTGATCTGACTTTCTTTCTTTTTTCTTTTTTCTTTCTTTCTTTCTTTCATCCACCCTTTTCCCCGTTTTTGTATTATGATGTATTAATGATATTGTATCCATGTATACCTTTACACACCCTAACATCCCTTAACAAACATTATATGAGTATACAATTACAATGTTTGTTATTATTATATAGTGTTTGTTATTAATGTGTATTACAGCTGTTAAGGTATGTTAGGATGTAAAGGTACACATGCATGACGTTTATTAATGATTTCTGAATACTTAATGAATACATTATGAAGGTGTACTGAACGTGTTATGGATGCAATATGAAGGAATTATGAAGGTGGAGTTCATGTAAAGCGTTACCGTTTGTTTATTTGAAGATGTTTTTTTAATTTATTTTGATTAGGGATTTTTTTCAATTTCAATTTCAATTGCACTGTCAAGAAGAGGACACGTTTTGCACAGTTTAGAAAGATAAAGAAATATTTTTGAATAAATTTGTCTGCAGCTCATTGTATTAAAAAATCGTGAGAAAATCGTATCGTGAACTCAGAATTGTGAATCATATCGAATCGTGAGTTGAGTGTATTGTTACATCCATAATAACAAGCACCCTAGTAAAGTGTCTTGGGCCAGATCATTGCTGGGACAATGGCTTTTAAGCCCAAAAACTGATCCAGGTGTGTCAGCATGAACTCCTGACCCCAACTCCACAAAATCGGGGGCAGGGATCGAACCCACATCTCACCAGGCTGAAGCCACACTGCCAGCCCAGGGTCCATACCTATAACGCGCTGAAATAGGTTAAAGGAAACAGATATGCGGAGGCATATCATCGCACATTAGCTGGGCGCAAGCTGCTCAGGAGAAGGGAATCGCTCGTACTGTAGGAACCGTGCGCTGCTCCTTCCGCCATGTTGAACGAGCGCGACCTTATGGGCTCGCAGCCAAGGACTCGCCGTCAACACGACCACCTGCTTCTGACAATAAAAGGCTCTGTTGCTGGCATCATTTATTCTGTCGTTTTCTTGGAGCAGCCCTGGGACCTCTCCGTCCATCCAGGGACTCCCAGGGGGCTGCTTGTGGGTGCCAGCCAGGAGGATGCCGTATTTTGCTGGGTCCTCGCTACCTCAGGTTCCTCAGTGGAGGAGTTGGCTTCAGGCCACAGATATAAACGTGGTCGCCAAAGGAGCACCTAACCCTTATGGACTTGGACGATGGGTTACGTCCCACAAAGAGATCAATTCTGATACTATTATGGGCTAAATTTGAAACTTAATACACAATATCTGCCAAGCAAATGTGTTAGCTTTATCTCTATCTTTGTATCTTTTATTTATTTGTCCTGTTACTCATAGAGACAGATTTTATATACACAGAATATGAACTCTTTCCATTTGGAAAAAAGGGCAAGAGAAAGTGCTTCCTTGTGTTCATGTCAATGGAAAGGGAACAGCATGGAAGACAGAGTTCTTCAGATATGGGGATAAAGGACTTTAATGGTTTCTCCACTAGGGGGTGCTAAACCTTACACTTTAAGTAGTCTGAATATTTTAAGCGCTTTCACGGTTCCTCCCTTTATCCATCCATCCACCCTTGACGGAACTGCTAATCCAGTTACAGTCCCAGTGGCCTGGAACCAATCCTGAGAAGCGAACGGTATAAAGGGAGGGGCTGACCAGTCCAGCTGATCCTGCTTTAAGTCGTTCTTTAAAGCCGACAGACTTTCTCTGTGCACATATAGCCTGTCCCGCACAAGCTGTTCTCCGTGCTGCTATGTGCTGGTGGGAAATGAGAAGCAGATAATGACTTGAAAGGCTACTCTAACTCATAGTAAAATCTATGTGCATCAAGCGAAGCTCAGCTAATTGATATGGACCAGCAGATGCGGACTGACTCGATGCCTTGCCTCTCAATTTTGCCACGAGTCTTTGAACCCCACCCACTGATCTTGGTTTGGCTATTTCAATGTAAGAAACACTGAAGAGTCAATGAATGCGACAGTTTGACCATTACTATGGGAACCCCGTGATGGTAAAAATAACTCCCAGTGTGTCATCCTACCATAAAGAGTGAGTAATAGGATTTTCTGAGGAGGCAGACTGTAAATTCCAAACTAGTTCCTGAATTCTCTTCAGGAGACGTTCTCAACATCTGTCAAAATAAGTACCGAGTATTTCAGAAGGGATCACCCCGGGATTGCCATTGTCCCAGAGTGAAACAAAGTGACACTGAGCAGGTTTACACTAGGCGTAACACTATTCTAACACCTGCGAAGACGGTACTTTAAGGGATGTCCTCCGTGGAAAGTAAATCTGTTAAAAAATGCAATCAAATATTAATCACATGGAGTCTCCTGCAATAAAATGATGTCGTCAGTAACAAAGGAATAATGATACATGAATTAAAATATTGATTGTAAATGAATGTGAAGCACTCGCTCCACTGCTGAGCTTCTGATGGAGGCTAGATAGATAGATAGATGGATAGATAGATAGATAGATAGATAGATAGATGGATGGATGGTTGGATAGACGATTCTCAATACCAAGAATGCAAAGATCGTACTTGTGGTCTTGGCAAGACCGATCTTGCTAATTTGCCTTCCAAGAACGAACTTGGGACAGAGTGAATCATGGAATTGGTCTTATTTGGCAGGAATGGAACTGACGCATACTTGATATTTGGGGTATGGCAAAAACGACATCTGGGGATTTTTACCATTCTTTGTACTTCTGTTCTTAGTATTGGAACTGGTCTTCAGCAAGGGAAGATAACATAGAATGGGTATGTGAGAACAAATGTATAGTCAAGTACGCATATTGAGATTCACAGTAGGACTCACCAGACGCCTGGACCTCCATGATGTACTGGTGTAGGTCCTGACCCTGCTGGATGACCTCGAAGGTCATGTTGTTCATGGCCAGCTTCCGCTCTGTGTGACGCTGGAGCCTCTGCTCGGCTGGGGCCAGCTCCTCTGCTCCAAAGTCACCTGCTTGCCTCAAGAGGTCCTCGTTCCAGGCGTCCAGCTCTGCAGTGACCTGCAGGGGTCAGTGTTGGCATCTCTTCCAGTCTCAGCCTTATTTGACTAAGCGGCCCATGGATGAGGTCTGCACCCTCAAAACAATGATGTAAACAAATTTCCCTATGAAATATGCTCAACTAAGCCAAGCTTTTAGACTTAACAAGTCGGCATTCATTTAAATTTTAAAAAAAGTGGGAATTATATATTCTGAGCATATACAAAAAAAGGAGGCAAGGTTATATATAATTTTCGTACCTTTCAACGACTTTCAATTCATCAGCCCCACACCAGCTTTGCTAACATTTTTGCTAACATTTGCTAACAGTGTCATACTTCAGGAAATCATCACATAATGTCTTTGAATAAATAAAACCCCCCCTCTGGTGAATGGCAGTTTCACTCGTTGAGGTCTCATGGAGGAGCATCTGAGCCCCCCTCCTCCCCACCCATACCTCGATGGCGTACTGCTCGAAGATACGCAGCTGTAGGAAGATGTCCAGCTTGATTTTGCGTTCATGGAAGAGCTCCTCCATCTGGCCCTGTGCCTCGTCCAGCTGCTGCAGGACGCCCTCGATGTGCGCGATCGAGCTGTTGTGTGGCATCTTGTTGTGCGACATTGCCGAGTCCCTATGGCCAGAGGACATGAAGCGTGTGCGTTAATAATTTGAGAGCTAATTAAACCCAATTACAGAGACCAATACAATGTGAAGTCAACACTTGTGGTAGTTATGGTTCATGGATACTGTGATGTGAAATCATGGTTGAGGGCTTCCCTAGTAACAGTGATGTGAAGTCATGGTTGAGGGCTTCCCTAGTAACAGTGATGTGAAGTAGGTTGAGGGCTTTCATAGTAACAGTGATGTGAAGTAGGTTGAGGGCTTTCATAGTAACAGTGATGTGAAATCACGGTTGAGGGCTTCCCTAGTAACAGTGATGTGAAATCGCGGTTGAGGGCTTTCATAGTAACAGTGATGTGAAGTCACAGTTCAGGGCTCCCTAAGTAACTGTATTGTGAAGTCACAGTTGACAGCTATCATAGTAACAGTGATGTAAAGTCATGGTTGAAGGTTTCCCTAGTAACAGTGATGTGAAGTCATGGTTGAGGTATTCCAGAATAACAGCAATCATGGCTTCCGACCGACTCCCATGCGGACAGCTTTCCTGTCACACACTGACCTCAGCTGCTGCATTAGCTCCTCCCCTTCTTTGATGACGTTGAGCGTGGCCTCCAGCGTGGCCGTCTGCTGCTGCTGGAACTGCTTGATGAGCTCCTGCACCGATTCCACCGAATCGGAGCATACCTCCTCCAGGAGCTCCTTCTGCAGGTCCTCCATCCATGTCCACAGCTGAGGAGATTGATCATGTTGCTTTACGTTACTGGTGAGGCTCAGAAGTTCCCCATCAGGGGTGCATGGTGTGTATTGGATAATTAAGAGGAGTCCTCAGCATTGTTAGAGCTGTGGTGACAAGACAAGCCCTGATTTAGAATAACACTAACAGTTGCATCTTTTCCACATATTGACTGAGGAGAGCAAGGCATATCCATTGATCATCAGCAGATGCTCTAACTGAAGAACAGCCAGTGTTATGATGCTCTAAACTTCAAAAAGCTATTAATCTCAACCTTAAATGTGACATGGGAGCTCCAACCACACCCTCATGCAGAGCACCTCATGAGGGCTAACGGCTGATGCAGCTCCACATGCCCGCCGGCAAGCTCGACCCGGCTGTCTGCGGACCGTATCAAGTAAATATAGCGATATCCGAAGCTTCAAAAGCTTTGCAGGCTGCCTCAACATTCAGTCAAGAAGAAAGAAAACACTTTGGAAAAAAAACCTTATGTAATAGGAGCAACCTAAAGCAGTACGTAAAGAACAGGCTGTTTTCTCTGTAAAGCCCGTGGAGGGCTCCCAAGAATCAGCAAGACAACATGAACTGACCTTCTGATGGCAAACATGCAACTGGAAACACACTGGTACTTCTCATAAAAGAAATAAACAAAATGTATTGCATAATTGTTTGAGAATGTGAACTGCTGAATGAGTGAATGACAAACACACAGTGGATGCGTGACTGAGACCTCTCTGCCTGTGAGCTAGGCAATGGGGTATGGCTCAGAATAAAGGCTCAGGACACAGGCATGTGGCACAGACTCGGCGCCCAGGCTAGGGGCAGGAGCTCGGGATGGAGACTTAGGCCACAGGTTCAGACGGAGGCCCAGGATGCAGGCTCTGGGGTGAAACTCTCCGTCCTTCAACTAAGCATTTAATCCTCACTCGACTGGTGAATTGAAACATTTAGATCTAATCAGTGGCAGATTACCGACCATTTTTCAGTATCTGGCAGTGCTGTTGATAGTAATTATGATGCTTCGAGCAACAACGTTTATCATGCTACATCTGATAAATGTAATTCTCATAATGAAAACAGTGCATTGGTACAGGGTGGTTCAGTATGCTGGTATCTTTAGGTTTAGTCAAATATTCTGCATTATAGGTATCCAACAAACCTGGAGCATATGAATATGAGCATGATTATCTAGTTATATGAAGACTCTTCATACTCCTCAATCTCGCCTTAATACAAGTTTATTAGTATTATGAAATTTCAGCAGAGCAATGTTTGCAGCGGTGTGTAGTGCAGTGTTTTCGCTAATGTTAAAATAATTCTAAACAGCAGAACACGAACATAGTTATTCATCAGGGAGATGGAACATTCCTCTGCATAGAATTCCCCTTCACAAGGGTTAATGCACTTGAAAAACACTTTCTGTGGTTCCCATAGAAACCTGTCTTCACATCAGTTTCGAGGATATTCGTGATCACAGATGTCAATCTGGAACGCCTCTGTGCCTCTGCTCGCCCAAGGAATCCCACTTATATCTTACACTGATTGCTGCCTTGCTGTGCTGCACAGGGAATCACCCTCATTTTTCATTGAAAAATATCAGCGTCACACAAAAAAAAATTGAAAATGTGATTTACATGGATCAAACTGGATGCTCAGTTTAAATGGCGTAAGCTTGAGACCCGGATTACGATTTTATTCAATGGCTGAAAACACCTCTCTGTTCTGGAAACCTGATTTCCAACCAGATGTCTGTATTTCGCTTTCGCCAATCTCACTGAAACATTTTATTTGAACAGCATTCCTGTTTTGTCTGTTTCTCAATTGAGTGAATCTTGAAAAATCAGTAAAAAGGAATCATACTAAAATCACAAAACATTACCCCACAAATTTTCATTCTGCTGGATCCAAACGATAATCATTCCCTTTAGCAGGACCTCAGCGTTAATTTTTCAGCTCATTATTCATCAGATATTCTGTATTTGTGCCCCTTTCTTCATCTAATGCCATTCCAAACAATTAATCCACTAATGTCTGAATTACAAAGAAATGAATCCCATTCTAACTTCCCATCTTCTAATGATACACATAAAGTCCATTAACAATCCAATTACATTTAGCTGGCATTCAGAACAGACTGATGTGGAATCTGTAGCTAATGTTTTGATGGGGGGGCGGGGGCACCAGTAATTACAGGAATAATTCTGAGGCGACTAAAGAATTCCGGCACCAAATCTAACCACTAATATATGTGTCTTTCAGCTAAAAGGCTTTGGGCTCTATTTAGCTTCCAACGCAAAGTGGTACCGGACGCGACACAAGCGTCTTTGCTAGCATGAGCCTGACGCTGCTGTCCTGTCTCCGCCCAGCACCCATGTCGTTTAAACCGCAAGTGTATTTGCGCCCATCGGACGTGTCGGTCTTATGAGGCGGAGCCGGGCGCATTGCTGGCGCGTTGCCGCCTTGAGGCAGCAGAAAGCGATCGCGCTTTTGCCCAAAGAAACCCTGGTCTAAAGTCAACGCCACAGTGTTTCACGGTTACTTTAAGGGCATTTATCGGGATAGCAACAGTGCGCGTACACTGCTGGTTACACACACAGGGACGTGCCGCAGCATGCATGCCAGAGACTTTACAGACTACGATATGAAAGATCATTAATGTGTGAATCAAAATCAATGTCACAGTGGTTAATCTCAGGATCTTCATCGTCATTACGCTTCATTCATTGTATGGCTTTGCGGTAGGTAGCTTACTGTAAATTAATAAAATATTTAGTAAAATATTTTGTCCTGCTCCTCCTAGCATCTTATAAGTCTGTCACTCTTAAAGGAAGTGGGAGATGATTGATTTATAGCATGTCACACCCCAAAAACACCCATAATATTTCCTCAACTAATCTATCAAAAGTGGACTGGCCACGCCCTACAAGGACTTTAGATCATTAAAGTTTCAGTTTCATTTTGTGAAATATGACCACTTTCTTCAAGAGAACAAAATCTATAGCTAAACTGAATAAGTAGAATCAAATTAATCTCTTAAATACCCCATTACAACAAATATTATTACTATGATTTACACAATAGGAACCATGCGGTTATGTCCTTATATTCAATGGTGGTGCCTAACGGCAATCAGTGACGCAGCATCTTATTGGGTGCCCCTGAATCTGAACCGTTCACGTGTGCTTTTTTCTGATTGGTCGAATCCCTGCAGAACCAGTGGGGCTAACCGCATCGAGGGTTCCTGCACACTAAGCAGTCTGTTGTCCTTCAAAGCTAATTGAAACATTATGCACTTGGTATATGGAGTATATTGAATATCAGTCATTTCAACAAAAGCCGTAGCCATTAGAGACTCCAAATGGGTGGAAGAACACAAAAGACACTTGATGTACAAAAATAGCCCACTTGCCCAAAAGACAGTCAGCAGTTGTTTCCAATCATCATGTGCACTTCCGCTATTCCCTCTGCAGCCTGAAATGCTCCTCAATAAGTACAGTACATGATAAATGACCTAGACAGGACACATAAACTGAGCAACAGTGATTCAGGACCACCAGGCACCTGGCCACTACCTCCTGGATTGACACTCTGCCCAGGGGCTGAGATTGGGAGCAACTCCCCACACAATGCGCTTGCCCCGTGGGAGCCAATGCTTCCAGTAATTCACACTGAGCCCCAGTGACCAAAGGACATGTGGAAACAGCATCCAGTGGCTTCTGAGCCAACACTCTCCCAGAAGCTTCCAGAAAGCCCATGGGGTTGAGGCGCAGCTGGAAAAGGGTCTGTCATCCGGAGAACCTGCAGAGCTGCAACCATGAAGACCCCTTTGCCTTCCACAGAAACCTTCTTCACTTCTCAGTCTCCTACTTCTCTTACCAACCTCCACCCCTCTTCCTGGTCCCAGTGACTCCTCCCGTCTGAGAATAAAAATGTCTGAAGTACATGATGGATTCCATACGGAGGATGCTGTATGCATGATCAATTTAACATCAAGTTAACATGATCAACATCACCAAAAGAGCAACTGAAACAAGGGCTTATTGTGGGCTGTCACTAGAGATTTTGGGCCCCATGAAAGGATTCAGACCCCAAACCAGACCAATCAAATTACGTTCAGAATTTTTTAGGGCGCCTGTCACTCAGGGAACTGAAAGCAAATTGTAACAGTCCAGTCCTGTGCAGAAGAGAATATTGTGGAAAAACCACAGCAGCTTAAAATAGAGCTGAAGCTAGAATGCAGGCACGTCAACAGCAGGACAGAGCCTATTGAATCCGACATAATCTCATGGCCCAGGAGGCGGATTAACCCCCAACATCCACCATTAACCCGATCCTGTCTGAAGGCCAGAGGCTTAGTGTAGTTTGGGTGAGCTTCAGCAAGACACCAACATCTACAAAAGCGTCCTGGTGGAGGGAGAGTGAGCGGGACACTGACTGGTGAGAGGAGGTCCCTTAGATTAATAATGTCGGGATGCATCCTCTTAAGGTCCCAGCAGTTTGTCTCAATTAGGGGGCCAGCTGAGGGAGCTGACAGCACATCACTGGAGCATGTGGCGGCCAACGAAGCACTGCACTGATAAAACGACGTTGGGCAGAGCCGATAACTGTCCAGCCCCATTCGACTGTGCAGAGATCAGGGGATTAAGAGGAGGAGTTAAGGAGGTGTGGGCATTGGGGGGAGGCAGGAGCCTGAACAGAGGACCGTCTAAAACTGTTATGGTGAAAGGCTACCCAAAAAACAAAGGCGAATCATGAAGATAATCAATCCCTAATTGGAAAGCTGTTCACTCATTCAGATATGCCTGTATTCTGCTCATGGCAGAGTGCTGCTTGTTAAAGCTTAGGTGCCTCGTGGTCCGGACTGCCCAGTTTGGGTTGGGTGCAGGAGAAGTGAGGTGGGGGTCACCGGCACGCACACACCCACGCACTGACTCGTCGAAGCCAGCGGAGCATCACGCGGGTGGAGACTCACCTCCTTGGTGTGGGTGTGGAAGGAGACCGACATGTCCAGGAGGAGCTTCCTCTGCTCCACCCTGCGCACAAAGTCCTGGATGCGCACTTCCAGGTGCCGGGCTGCCTTGTAGATCTCCTCCGGGTCGCACTCGCCCGTCTGCGCCAGTTGCTCTGCAGCTTCCAGCAGCTTCTCCGCGTTGGTGTACGTGTTCTGCGCAACCAAGTAGCACTGATTAGACCCAATCTCATCCACCTACGCCGATTTTCAGCTATGGTTCGATCACACACCCAAGCAACGGGTTTTCCATCATAAAATACAGGGCTATCAAAATAACCTCTGTCACAGGGGCATCTTAAAAAAGACCACAACAATGGACTTAGTATTTCATGCATGAATCTATCAAATACACATTTACACCCTGGTGGGTTTATCTGACACTAAGCACATTACTCACTGTTAAAAATATATTTACCTATTCCTAACTAATCTGGCATCCTATAGTTTTAGGCTGTCTGAAACAAATAGCAAAGCGTTATTTATGGAGGAATGTTTTCTCAGATGAACCGTATAGCCAGCAAGGGACCTTGATCCTGGAAATGTTTACCAAGAGGATCATGTCGGATAAAGGAGGTCCACACAGAAACATCTGAACAATACCTGCTTGATTAGCTTTGAACCCCCGGATCTGCCCCACCAATGTCATGTGAGTGTATTAAGCCGGATACAGAACTGACTCCATTTGTGTTCACTGTGACGATGGTATCGATTTTAGACACATGCTCCTCCCAACAGTGGATAGCACCTTTACCCCCTTGGATGTTTTAAAGCCCCCATCCCTCAAGGCACAATAAAGCCAGTCAGTCTACTATCATCCCATGTCGAAATGAAGCTGCTTCGCAGTATTTCACTCATTTCAGAGTTTCACTCTTGTCCTAGATATAACCCAATTTCTATACACTCATTATATTCATATTTAGGTGTTAGGCTTTGGATTTGTACAGCCCCTTCCACACTTATGTAAAGACCCTGTCTCTGGTTATTTTGTCCTTACATATCACCCAACTAGACTTTGGTCCTACCCACAGCGAAATGACCTGGACATCCTCTATACCAGGGGTGTCAAACTCCAGTCCTGGGGGGCCGGAGCTCTACACGTTTTTGGGTTTCCCCCCATTTAACACACCTGATTCACATCCTTGTGCTAATTACCACACAGCTCTTGAGCTGAATCATTTATGGTGAAACAGG
>JABFEA020000038.1:20932449-20942756 GCA_019775915.2 Cyphomyrus plagiostoma
CCCCCCCCCCCCCCCCCCCCCCCCCCCCGGCGCCCCCCCCCCCCCCCCCCCCCCCGCCCCCCCCCCCGGGGCGGCGCCCCCCCCGCCCCCCCCCCCCCCCCCCCCCCCGGGGGCCCCCGGGGGGGGTGCTTGCTTCCCCAGAGGGGGGTGGTGTAAACTTTGGGAGGTAATTGGGACCTACTGAGTTGATATGAGAGGGCATCAACCCCGCCTGGGAATTCATTAACCTGTCTTTAACCTGGGGAGATGAGTGCTACTCTGACACACCCACACACTGACACGGGATCTTCGTAATGGTGTCAGACACAAACCAAAGCTTGATGGCGATTGGGGGGGGAGCGGAATTGGATGCAATTCACAGCTTTGGCGTAATGAGCCGTCAGCCCCGGGTGCAGGCCTGCCTGACTTCAAAGGCCTCCTGTCTCGTCTGCCATCATGCTGCGGCCGCCAGGGCCTGGGGGGGAGGGGGGGGGCTCCACAGGAAGGTGGGCACAGCAGGAGGGCAGCAGGGGGTGAGGGGGGGGCTCCACAGGAAGATGGGCACAGCAGGAGGGCAGCAGGGGGTTAGGGGGGGTCTGTATCTGCCTCCGGTCCCAACCTGAATGCAGCCAGCGAATGGTATTGAGAACCGCGTCACATACATCAAATCGACCCCCCCACCACTCCTCCCTCCCCATGTCCTTGCTGTGTACTCCCATCATGCACTGAGACCCGGGGCAGTTTTTATGCTGCAACAACCCTGTAACAAACCTACCCTACAGTGGCGATCTTGCATTTAGTTGCTTTTATGGCCTTAATTTCAAACAGCATAAAACAGATTCTGCTTGAGGCTCCAACAGCAGCTGGGTGATTGGTGCATGTCCTTAAGAGCTAGGATGTGCTGCTCGCCCACAGGGAGGCATTACCAGGGTGGGGTGGGGTGGGGGGACGAAGCCCTGCTCCGATGCTGTCAGCGGTACCCAAATCTGGGCATTTCCACAGTCGATTGCCAGCCCGCCCACTCTCCGGTCCAAAAAGACACACAGGAAACAGGTCCGGGCCAAAACCAAAATTAGATTTCGAAGGGCATGCGGCACCTTGTGCGGTGAGAGCTGCTGCCTGACACCTCGGAGCTTTCGGCTTTCAGGTCCCACCTCCTCTCTGCGTCTCCCTCCCAACCGAGGTGGGATTCCTCCTCAGACTCAAGTCTCCTCCCACAGGCCAAAGAGAGAAAGTCACCTGACTCCACCCCTGCCTTATGTCTTGTTCTACCTGGGCCATGCTTCACCCCCCCCAGACATGTACTGGATGATAATTAGGAAGCTATGATGCATTGTGGGATTGCTGTACAGGAAACTCACAGCAGTGACGGCATGGGTACAGCGATACAGAACGCTCACTGGTCATGTGACCCTATGTATGCCTTACCCACAGAGCTGACGGTTGCTAGGCAGAAAAGAGCATAAAAGCACAATTCACCATACAGACTTTTTGGTGAGTGGACATCCATCAGGCGAAAGTCTATATGCTGAGCGCAAATATCCAGTCTGTGTTAAAAACACACCAAAAAAAAAACGTAGCTGGAATCCTAAATGATTAGCAGCTATTTACACGTCCACAGGGGTTGCTTTCAGAAGGTGTTCCGGAACTAATGACCCAGGAAAGTGGCGGTACGCAACAGACCCCTTCCCAGCTGAGGGCCAAAGCAGGAAAGGCACGGTCCCCGGGAAATGGCGCACTTAGCATTCCCGCGGATGGGGGCCTCATCGACAGGCATGGCGGGGGGAGGCTAATGAAGCGAGTGCCGACTCCCGCTCTGCCGCCGCCTGCGTCAGCCTATTTTTAGCTGCATTCGCTTAGAGTTCGCATAGTGCACATTTCTGGGTAATTGGCTTTGAGGGAAAACCATAATTCCGTGTTTTAACTGCCGTATCGGCCAGGTTCTCCTGCCATTACAGAAAAAGAAAAGATACAGCCAAAAAAATAACAGCTGCAGTTCACACACGCTGACCCTAAATAAACCAAAATGGGCTGTTGAATCCCACCGCACATCGAAATCTGAAAGCTCACTACCCCTCAGCCTGGCCAGGCTGCCCCCACCATTCAGACGTGATGCAATGTTCAGAAAAGCAATGTTAAAGGAGGGCCCAGTAAAATGATTCACACGCACTGCGATCTTAAATCTTTTGAGCTGTACACATTTGGCCGTAAAGAATCGATTTGCAGACCATGAGGATGGCGTCTGCTACCAGACAGAAAATTTAGGACTTTTAAATTGAAATGGGGCACCAGTAAGATTTATAGTGACAGTCTGGTCATTTAATGCAGAAAATCTGTCCTGCATCTTTACAGCTGCCCATGAAAGTGCATCTCCAAATATCTGCCCATCGTGCATTTCCGTTATTTTATTTGCCGCAAAGTAAACCTTCGTTGAGGAGGCTTTCACTGGCATAGAAGGTCCATGTTCACACAGAAAGCTTAATATTCCTTCAGCTTCAGCAGCGGACAGTTGAACGAGAACGGGGGCTCCAGGTGATCTTCGCGAGAAGAAGGCAGGTAGCCGTCTGCATCTCCTTAGGCAAAGACACAGAATGTGTCGATGAGATGAGCATCCCAGATCGACACCAGGACACCGAGGGGTTCGTGGTGAAGAAGCCAAACGTGGGTTGTCTCCATGGATGACAAGAACTGGAGGAGAGGGAAGCGATGACATGCTATACTGCCAATTGACTATTTAAAATGAAAAATGATTATTTCATGTCCAGTAGCCCGTAACAGTGACCAGTGTGAGTGTTTCGAGAAAAAGCGTAGAGAGGATGCCCAAGAAGGCAGTCTAATACGAAGCTACACTATTCAGCCTTTTTCCTCATTCTCCTTAGATGTTATTGAAGCTTCCAGCTATGCAAACATCTAAAACATTGGTAACAAAAGGCATAAATGCACTTTCAGATGAAGCAAGAAGCAAACCAATGGAATAAGCTGAAATAAGGCCAGCCTACAGTAAGAGGTGAGCTAAATATAGTCAGCACATCTGTTGTTCATGTTAATATATTGCTTAGTTGAGTTATTTTCCCTTTACGAAAGAGGGGCCTTTTTCAGTGCTGGCTGCGGCCATAGCAGTTAATGCCCAGGCATACAGGAAAACTCGTTAATCTGACATGAATTAATAGGCTTCTCCAATTTGAGCAATGAATTATATCCAAAATGTCAGCCGCTCTCTGATGTCTAGGGCAATCTGTTTTCTGCCCCTGGCGTGTCAATGACTGTGACCGGGTTCGGTACCAGTGGGCACAGGAACACAGGTTAGGTCACACTAGCTGATGTTTGCTGTTTGAGATTTGCTGTGGTTTAGAAGGTTATTATAGATTATCAGCTGTGGTACCCATCAGTGAGGCACTTAACCTGTGATACTTGGGTCATTATCCACCTCTAAAAAGTAAAAAAAAAAGGGCTTTAATAAGCAATTACTTAAACACACTGTCAATCACCAACCAGCAAACAGCAATTGGTTGGATGTTCTGTCAATTAATAGCTATCCCATGTTTCATTGGTTAGGTCATTGACTCCCACTGGTTAAAACCAAGTGGCATTCCACCTGAGGTGTCCCCTGCCTTTTACCCTATGCTGCCTGGGATTGGCTCCAGCCCCCCGTGACCGAATGCTAAATAAGTGGTTGGAAGATGGATGACAGGAAGGTTTAAACCACACACTGGTAATCCCACCCACCGCGGTGTTTCAAAGCCTCATTTGTGCCATCTATAGGTCTTCAAGCAAAGAAAAGAGCCAAACACCCCATCTCAGGGCCAAAACGTGGCCCTTACAAAAACCGCACCAGCAACCAGAATAAAGCACCCATAATCTGTGAATAATGTCAGAGTCAAATACGCTGCGCTTGGAGGCCAATAATACGAGAGAATGGAAAAAAATGGGGAACAGGGTATTGAATGACTGACCAATTGCTTAAAGAAACAGAAGGGAGGAACTTTGTATAAGAAATCCTGCCAGAATGTGTTTGAATAAGATCTCGGAGGAGACGGGACCTCGGACAGCCCGGTTCTGTTAGGGATGTCCACGCTGGGAGGGTCCCTCACTCCCTTTTGTCTCCACCAGGAAAGAAGCCGCACACTTCTCCTGTCCTAAAAGATCTGCTTACTGCTGGAACTCAGTTCCGCACCCAGGGGTTTTGTTTCCAGTAACAGACTTATTAGCAGAAGTTGGGGACATTCTGTGGGAAGCATTCTATGCGTAAACAAGGACTCTTAAAACCCTCTAGGCCAAACTGGTTTCTACACCTAAGTGAGACTATTTCTGACAATGAGTCTTATTTGTGCTGACCTCAGTTTAGTAGGTAAGGGGCCCAGATGGCCATCAATTCACATCCCTAAGCCCTCTGTCGGAAACTCTTTTCACGTTCAATAGCATAACAAAATTCTTGTAAAAGCTTAGCGAAAAAAAACATGGCTGCATATAAATAAATCTTCCATACAAATTGAACAGTTTAAACATGCTGTTTCAATCTCTTCAAATGAATGAGTCCAAAAAAACTACTAGAATAAAAAATAAATATGTAACATTTTTTTCGAATCAGGCCATATTAGGTCAGCTGGCTCGGGTCGCAGTGGGACCGGGATCCGGTGAGAAACTCTCGCTCATGAGCTGGAACTGCGGCGCAAACCTCCGATGGGCCTGCTCAGTCCATTGCGGTCGCAGGCGTGCGGCCTGCTTTCTCTCATGCAGCTAGCCGGAAAGCGTAGAGGCTGTATGGGAGCAGCGGCGCGGCAGCAGCGGTGCAGGAGCAGCGGTTCGGGAGCAGCGGGAGCGGGAGCGGCGGGCGTGGGAGCAGCGGGAGCGGGAGCAGCGGTTCGGGAGCAGCGGGCGGGGGAGCAGCGGGCGCGGGAGCAGCGGTTCGGGAGCAGCGGGAGCGGGAGCAGCGGGAGCGGGAGCAACGGGCGCGGGAGCAGCGGTTCGGGAGCAGCGGGAGCGGGAGCAGCGGTTCGGGAGCAGCAGGCGCAGGAGCAGCAGGAGCGGGAGCAGCGGGAGCGGGAGCAGCGGGAGCGGGAGCAGCGGTTCGGGAGCAGCGGGCGCGGGAGCAGCGGTTCGGGAGCAGCGGGCGCGGGAGCAGTGGTTCGGGAGCAGCGGGAGCGGGAGCAGTGGGCGTGGGAGCAGCGGGCGCGGGAGCAGCGGCGTGGGAGCAGCGGCGCGGGAGCAGCGGTTTGGGAGCAGCGGGCACGGGAGCAGCGGCGCGGGAGCAGCGGTTCGGGAGCAGCGGTTCGGGAGCAGCGGGCACGGGAGCAGCGGTTCGGGAGCAGCGGCGCGGGAGCAGCGTGCTCAGGCTTAGCTGGCTGCTGACGCATGACACACAATTCAGTTGTGAGGGTGGGAGAAGGAAGCTGGCTATCCGGGCTCAAAGGTCATTGCAAATTAATATAGGGGGGGAGGACAGAAGCGATTTTGACTGTCTTGCTGAAACGACAAGACTGCTGCAACATCTCAGGGTGCCTGGCGACGGAACGTCTACTTCTGTACTATTTTCCTCATGGCGGAACATTCTGAAACACTGCAAGGGTGGCCAAGGTCAGGGTATCCTCTCCCGACCGGCCGGCCCATTTTGCAATTGGGCCGACTGTGCCCCCCTGGGTCTGGGGGCCCCGGCGATGTCCTTGCAGTGGAGGAGAAGCCGCGTGGGTGAACGACACCCAAGCGCTCTGCATTTTACCAGGTTTCTCCTCTAGCAGAAACTTACAGTAAATAAGGAAACAGAATCCTGTATGGAAGGCCTGACTGCCGCTTCTAAACGTGACACCCGGCGTATCCCTGAACATTTTTCCAGCTCTCTTTCCTTCCGTCAATCTCCTTCCCCCACTAATAAACCTCAGACCTCATGCATGGGAACCAGATGTAATAAAAGTTGTTACTACGGTGTTCTAATTGCACAAATGGCATCTTCCTGTTCCAGTTGGTACAGTATGGTTTTATCTCACTGTAATTGCTGTGTTACCCACATTCAAGACAGTGTCACCCCCCACCCCCCCGGCGGTTTCATTTTTAATTGTAGTCCCAGTTACTTATTCAGATTAAAGAGCAGGCTTTACTTTGTTGGTGTGCAGTCTGTAATTTGCCCACCAGTCCTGCTCCAGCCCGGTCCGCTCCCGGAGATTTGTAATTAGCGCTCGTTAATCAGGCGCCCTTTGCCTCTCCTCATGCTTCGTAGGCGATCGATGGCTCTGACCGCTGCATGCTGAAAGTTTAGAAAGAATTAAAAGGTGGGGATTGATGTCTAAGTGTTGCAGAGAGTGGTTCATTCAGCCAAAGAGTTTATGCTTCTTTATGTTCGGTTTGGTCTCATGTGATCCACGTAGCGTAGGGTGTCCGTAGATGCTTTGCCCCCCGCCCCCGTTCGTCCATCTTGATTTTTGCCGGCGGCTGAGTCACCATGCCATGGACCGGACCGCGGTCCAAAGCATAGGTCGCTGCTGCAATCCGCCCCCCCTGCTTCGCTGGGCCAAGATAATATGGGAATTTTTAAAAATGTCTCCCCACTGCCTTGATTGAAACGTTTATCACGCGGTTTGTTTAGGCTGGCAGCGATGCAGCAAGCCCCCGCTGCCAGTACTCCCAGTGCGCCCATTAATCCACCAGCTGCGCAAGTCTGCACCCCCCCCCCCCTCCGCCATGGGCTGAGCCACACGGCCCAACGTCCCTTTATCCTCCCTCAGTTAAGTTCACAACTGGACCCTTCGACAGGTCCGACCGACCCGTTTCCCTGCCTAGAGACATGAAGGTGTTCTGGAGAAGAAATAATCCAACATGCTTCTGACACGTTGCATGTCAGATGTTGTGATTATGCGTCTTTTCTCAAGGCTTCGACAGCATAGTCCTTTCTGGGATTTGCACCTATGACCATCGTTCATGACCTGGGCTCCGTCGGCGCTCCCAGATGATCTGCACCTTGCCATGACATCACATGGACCAGCAGAGACAGGAAGCCATCGCTGCGGTCGCACAGGACGGGGGGGGCACCCAGCAGTCCTTCATACATCCCCTCCTTCTGCGGCACCTGCCTTTTTCCAGCAGTTCCTGCAAAACCTAGAGATGGTTTCTCCAGACCCATGCTAGGGTTCGGGGAACAGAAGGAGGCTGTGGCCATAGCTGCAGCTTCCGGACATTAAGCCAGGCGCGTTATTAAGGCCGACCGCTGACCGCGAATACGTGCGGAAGCTTCACAGTGGCCTGCAGGTCGCAGAGGCGACACTCCTAGTAAAATCTGCCGACAGTAAAGTTAAGCTACAAGAAGGTTAAGATATAACACACAAGACATGATCGGAGGCGGTTTGCTGAGAGAAAGACGGACGAAAAAAACCTCTTTGTGCAGAAAGAAGAAGGAGGGGTGCGTGATTAATTAAAGAGAATTCTGTTAACGACAGGGGCTGGAACAAAGAACAACCAGGAGTGTTGCTGCTGATGCTTAATATTGGCGTGACTTTGGATGCTAATGACAGCCTTTTGTCCATGGGCCCATCCTTAACGAGAGGTTCAAGCCCTTTGTTACATCAATCATCTGAGCCCCCACCCCCCAGCAAGATGGGCACGCAGAAATGGAAATATGAGCCATTTCACTGTCGTCATTTTTATTACATCCCCCCTTCCCTGATTCTGGAATACCCACATTCCTAAAGTTTACACGTAACCCATAAACACGAAAGGCACGGTCTAAGTTTCCAGTGGAGGATTCTGGGTAGAGGGCCATCCTCAGGGGTTAAAAGGGGCCAGTGCTAGTGATTTAAAATGACCACGTCACCCAGTTAATCATGGCCCGCGAGGCAAACCGCCATTGTAACTGGTTGAAAAAAAATGGGAAAAGGCTGCTTTAAATACAGGGGTATTTCTGAACATACCTTTTGGTGGAGTGAAGCAGCAAACTGATGAAAGACCTTGGTGATGACGCCCAGCCCCTGGGACACCCCCCCCCCCCCGTCCAGACCAGGGCACATTCCCACTCTTTTCCGCACATGCTGACGCCGATCCAAGCCTGCGGCAACGGTGCTGAAAGCAGCAGACTGCCGCCCGGCGGCCCGGCGGTGGTTCAAACCCACTGCTGCTCGATGCGTGCCTGCCCTCGCCTGCCGCCATGCACTGTGGCAAATTTATGGGCCCCTTGACCCGAGGAAAATGAAAGCGAGACAGAGTCCTGGCTGAGTAAGGCCGTCACGCAGACATCCGCCCAAGATGGCCCCCGCGGCGAGAAAATCACAGGTGTGAATTAACGGGCTTTGGCCGTCTTCTCCACGCTACTGGCTGGACAGAAACGGGAGCCAGAAACAGGGCCTCTAAACCCGCCGCACGCCGCTGTCAGATCCAGCGACATTCCCCCAGCTCCGACGGCCTGTGGGAGATCAGCGTGCGGCCATCCAATAAATTATTCATGAGCGCCTTCCAGTCCCCTCCCTTCGATGTCACCTTGCTGATTTTTGAGCTATCCGTAGACATTCGTCTGCGGGGTTTGCAAACTGAAAATGACGGCACCTTCAGGTAATGGGACTGTTCTTCATAGTCTTGTTCTTCAGGACTATGAGGAGTATTTGTGGTTTATAAAAATCCAGCTAGCTGTTGGAATCCTTTTTTTTCCCGGCCATTTTGTTCTTTTGCGGACTGAACTCTTATTTACACAGACGTGGCCTCCAGCAGTGGATGCCGGAATCGGCGTCTCCGTCTGGAGCTTTTGGTACAACAAAGGCCAATTAGGTAGCCTAACTAATTGCATCCAAAGGTCTGTGTTCACTAATAAAAGGGCAACACCATCATCTGGGGGTGGAATGGGCTTCAGACCATTAACTGGACTCTCTGAGCTTCTCATAAGTTCTTAATTGCCATGGCTGCGCCTATAGACACTTTTAATGCTGTTAACCTTTAAAATGCCAGTGGCTTTTGGTATTTTCTCCACCCTTCTGCCTGCCCCCCCTACCTGTCCTCAGATGGTGAGCAGGGATCTGCCTATTGGCCCACTGCTGTACTGCAGTCCTGGAGCTAAAACCTTAGGCAGTGTGACCCAGGTTTATGCCAAGCAGCTCCCCACCCCCCACCCACAGGAAAGGAAAGCGCCCCCCATCCCAACAGAGGCTCTTGCTGGCCCACCACTCAGAAATCCACTCCCATGTGGGAGCACAGCCACCCAACCCATTAGCAGTTCAAGTGGCTAATTAGACTTTTAAGTAATTGTGCCAACACACTTGACCTGCAGAGTAAAAGGCGTGTCGCAGAGAAGAGGCTCTGAATAGACCCCAGCCGTCGCACTTGTTCCAGCCCACCGCTTAACTTCACAGCATTGTGACGTCATCAGGATCGCAAGACCGCGTCACACCAAATCGACACCATATTAACACCCTACTCATTAACATCAGCAACCGTTCTGACTTTTTAAATCCAGTGTATCGAAAGTGGCCCGACCCAAATCAACAACAGCACACCAGCTGAACGCCACAATGCTGGATGGACACCACAATGCAAGATCATCAGATAGCTACGTGTGTCCACCAGAGAACTTTTTTGAAAACTCAACATTCAAAGCAGGTAATGTAGTAACACATATAGTGTTTAGGTAAAAAATTATGTAGTGTTACGCTATTACTTAGGTATTATTTAATGACAAATTAATTGTTCTCTGTCACGAGAAGGTGCCCCATCCTGGGTTATTCTCTGCCTTCTGCCCATAGCCTCTGGGATAGGCTCCAGACCCCCCCCCCCCCCACACAACCCTGAATAGGACAAGCAGTTACAGAAGATGGATGGATGGATTTGTGCTTTAGTAGTAACTGAGTTACTGAGACAATTACGCTCGCTAACTGCTACCTGCTATTGCTAACCGCTAGTAGGGCTTTTGGTGTGCAGTTCACAGTGTGAGCGACCTGCACTGTACCCCCCCGAGGGTGACGCAGCGGCAGCACCATGAGGTCATTCGCAAGGCTACGCAAATGTGCAGACTGCTTATGTGCTATATTGCACAATGAATGCTGGGACAGAGAATTCTGTACATAAAACTCTACGTCATCCTTCAAGGAAATGGAGCAGCTCAGCATATTATAGCGAGATAGAAAAACTGGTACCTATCCAGTATTTTATAGCCATCCATCCATCCATCCTTTTATATAATCCATATATAAGTGTGTAAATACACTCACCTAAAGGATTATTAGGAACACCTGTTCAATTTCTCATTAATGCAATTATCTAATCAATCAATCGCATGGCAGTTGATTCAATGCATTTAGGGCTGTGGTCCTGGTCAAGACAATCTCCTGAACTCCAAACTGAATGTCAGAATGGGAAAGAAA
>JABFEA020000038.1:20942856-20958996 GCA_019775915.2 Cyphomyrus plagiostoma
GCAGTTCTGAAGGCGAAAGGGGGTCAAACACCATATTAGTATGGTGTTCCTAATAATCCTTTAGGTGAGTGTATATACCTTTTTATATGACTCAATAAAAAACTGATCAGGTGAATTACATTACTAGCTTAAATCTTAATTAACAACTGATAATTTAAACTGGAAAATGTGAAGGATGAAAAAAAACTGCCGTTTCCTCTCGCCCCCCACCTGAGTAACTGAGGCATATTAGGTGTCAGCAGGCCCCCCGCCGACGACCCGTCAGTGGCGATCCTGTACAGCATTAAGGGATACGACAAGCCTGCGTGAAAGGGGACACGGTCCAGTCACGAGGCCATCAAAACAAACAATAGGAAGCACTCGTCTGAAATGATCACAAATGCCTGGCCCACGGGGGCCGTTTCCCTAAAAGCCTCTTCCAAGCGATGCCTGATCCGTTACAGCTGAGGCAGCCGTGCTTTCTTACCCACCAGGTCCATTATCCATAGAGGGAAGGAGGACCCTGTGGACGGGAGGGGGGTCTCCACTCCCAATTTTCCCCTTTCTTTCGAACCAGGACTCAGTAATTCCCCACAAATCTCCTTTAACCCTCTGAATCAGCCCAGCGGGATTCTCTCTTGCCCAATTAGCCATCTGCTACATTGCCCAGAGCTGGGTCATCCCACGAGTGCCCCCACAGGTGGTGGACAGGGACAGAAACCCCTCCCCAACAATGAGAACATGATGATCCCTGCTGTATTGATAGACCCCCCGACCCATTCTGGAATAGAGGACAGGGATCAAGACCTATATGGCACCAGCAGAGGGAACTGACCAAATATGATTAGCATCGGCCCCATAACTGAAAGGGTCGGTTCATGTTACCCACGGTTGGCAGGATGCACTCTTAGTCTGGCCATTCCTCCCTTTTGGGGGGGGGTGACACAAAACAGTAGCAGCATCATCCCAGGTTAATGTCAACCCAGGACTCAGTGTTTCCTTTATTTGAACTCGAGGGTGATGACAGGAAATCCCAACGAATGTAAATGTTTGGACAATTGCTGAGAGTTCTCTCCCCCCCCCCACTCCTCTGGGGCATTGTGGGGCATCTGACTCTGAGAAGCATGCAGGAAGCAACGGGCAAACCGGCAGGTCACATGTAGGGACGGCGAGTCAGGCTGAGCTCCCACCCAGGCCGCCCGTCGCCCGCTGGGCCGCTTCTCAGTCCGAAGGGCAGATTGCGTGAGCAAAGAAACCCGAGCCAGCTGGCCAACTGCGCCACTGCTGGAGGCCCAAGCACAACAGACAACTCAGGTGTGACACTCAGTCCTCGCCACCTGTCACATAGTCCTGCATATCAGGAACATGAGTGGAAATCCCCAGGACCACGTATGCCACAGTCAAACAGGCCCCGCCTCCATCTTCATCCCCTCTCCCCAACAGCTCCACCGAAATCCAGACACACTCCAGTGCTGCTCCTCCCAGCCTCAACAGTATGCTGTTTCTCCGGTGGCCACGTTTCAGGCGGTTCATTAAGCGGGTGGCCTCGCTCTGCCTGCTACTCCAGGCACTAACAAAGCCCACTGGCCTGGCGCTCGGACGATCAGCACATGGATCCCTGGGCTCCCGTCAGATAGTCATTTTCAGGTATCCATGCAGATTAAGCTCCTCGCATGGCGATGGCAGATGTTGTTAAACAGCACCTTAGTGGGCCCAACTATCCTATTAACGAGGGCCAACTCACGCATTTACCTGCTTATTAAAGAAAAACGGTGGATTTGAAAGAGAGCCCCGTAAGACGCCATTCAGAATGACCCAATTCATCTAATCACCATATTTTAAGGGCTGGATCAGTATTGTTGAAAGTGACCAGTCATCCCAGAACAGGGTGTAATGGCCAATAAAATGAACTAATACCTAGAAGTTTACAGGTCTAACATCTATGAGATAATGTCATTATAACCTTTAATTATATTCAGCTGTATAATCGGGTTGCAGCTGACAGGCATCACAGCCACAGTGTCTCTTCCTGTGACAGGCTTCAGGTTCAGTGGACTTTTTATGCCATTTTGGATGAAATCTCCTAAGAGTCACTGAGACAGCAATGCAACAAACACACTCACCAACGCTGGGGGAATTCCATGTCCCTACCTGGGGTGCCATGCTTAATATGTTCCTAATAAGTGTGTGTGTGTGTGTGGGGGGGTCCTCTGGGCAGGTTAAACACACCTTTGTCCCTTTTCTGCCATGTGGTGAGAATGTATTAAAGCTGATTCGACTATGTGCCAAGCTGTCTGCCCCAGGCAGGGGGGGCAAGGACTCCAGCTGGGAAACATGACTGGGGCAGGGCCCGGCACTCTCAGTTGGGGGGGGTAGAAGTGGGGGCGTGGGGGGGGGGGGGTAGGCACACAATAGGCAAACACATCCATCGATGACGGATCTCCACCAATGGGGAGCAGATGTGCCCCCATACGCCACCCCCCCACACCAAAGAGCAGCACTCAGCCATATGTGAGTCATTTCAATTCTCTTTTAATGTGGGGGGGGAAAGGTTTGGCTTTTGAGGACGATGACACGAAACACACTTCTTCTGCACTCCTCTGCAGTTTGCAGTCCTTACCTCCTTGTCCACATCTGCTAAGGTAAGCATTGGCTAAGCTCTTCCAGAAACAGAAACCGCAGCTCTGATTATAATGCAAGCAACCGTATACGGGCTCCTATTTCCTGATACTCTTGGATGTAACAGCATTGCAGAGCAGTCTATCCTCCCATCGCAAATAAAAGTAGGTTCTGAAGCACTGATGAACAAGACCTGAAACTGCGGGCAGGTCGGTTAACAGAAGCCAATCACTGGCTTAAAGTCCAGGTGGCTGCATTCCGCTGTGGACCCTCGGGGTGGGGGGCCAAACACTTTCTGTGATCCTCGTCGCCAATGACCCACATCTTACCAGTCAAGTGACCACATCTACAGGCTGCGGTATCACTTGCTCGAGAGACACACAAAACCCGCACAACAGGATAGCAAACATTAAACATCTAAACATTAAAACATTAATAATTGCAGAACTCCATGGACAAACCTGTGGGATTTCGAAAGACCCGTTAAAGGTTCGGCCTACTTCCAGCATCACTCGGAGTAAACTCAAATCTGGAAACTACAGACCTCCACCAGGGGCGACCAAAGAACCGCATTGACATGAAAGTTACAAGCATTCTCGTTGACAAGAGCTAATCAGAATAATTTCCAAAACGTTTTACACTAATGTCCAACCTCGATGTTTTCCTTATTCTCCTGAACAATGCAAAAGGGTTTGCCAAGAGTTGGCTGCCCTTTGTTGTGGGTGATATTATATTCTGATGTGTGTGTGTGTGTGTGTGTGTGTGGGGGTGGGTATTACACACACTAGCACCCGCCCGAAAATCGCAAGTCAAATCTGTCAGTCTGCTTTACCTCATTGAACAGAACTGAAACATCTCAAGTTCAAAATAAGACGGTATTTTCAACGATAGAATACAACTGGTATTAAAATATGTTACCTATGTTTTAATATTCAAAATTATGTTATTGCTCTGTATGTGCAGAAGAGCTGGCTTTACCCTTAAAGTTTACACCCCAAATTCTAGTTTTCATAAAATATATAGTTTTCATGTAAAAAAATTGATAGCAAAATCCAGTTTCAGCCGATGCGATTCTAACCTGTCCGGGGGGAAGAGGCTGTAAAACCAGCCAAAACAGAGTCGTGACCGAAACTGACAGCGTCCGCGTACAAGCGTGCGGTAACCCGACCAAGCAAAGTGACACCGGCCTCTTACATACACCCGCATCTCCCGTGCAAATAATCTGCCAATATTAGCACATGCTTTGCCAACTGATATAAGGTCAGAAATGACATATTCCGGACAGTTCAGAGGCAGTGATTGACTGTGGCGGTGTCCTCCCAAGTTAGTACAGTAAAACACTATATTGATGCTTGTTCTTTAAGACTTAGATAGAAATTAATAAAAGAAATCGGTGCTTCATACACAGAACATCGCGTCATGGATATCGGTGGCTCGACAAAGGTTACAGTGCGACAAAATGCATTCATAGATTCAATACCTGCTTTAAAAAACGCGTCCGTATCCGAGTCAGTCGGTCCATCCTCCGCAGCCTCCGCCGAATTCATTATTTCTCCTTGTTGATTCTAAGGGGAAAAACCTAACGAAAAGTATATCCAGTGATGTCCGCTATAAAAATCAGTGCACGATTCCCTCCATGTTCTCCAGTCCGTGGTCTCGGCTGCTTGCTTTCCTTGTCGTGGTTTTCCGTGCGACTTATTAGCGACAAAGAGCAGCGCGGCGTATTTCGCTCTATTGTTCACGGCTCAGCCCAGCACAGGAGCCCGGCGCTGGTTTTTCTTTTACATGGAGGGAGGGGGGAATTAAATTAAACACGCGGTTGAGCTATGGGTTTGTAGTGCAGGATAGGTTCAGCTGAGCGTTTCCACTTATCTGAGCATCCCACCTCCCCAGCTCCATAATAAATAAATAAATATCTGCGCCCAGACACGGCTTCAACATATGGTTGCTTTAGAGGAGTACCTTGGCAGCGTATGGCAGTGATGTCATGATAATCTGCAAAACGCCAGCGACTGCTCTGCTGCAAAGCAGGACGTTTGGGCCCCCCCGGGCAAGACTTCGAAAAGTTGCCCGTCTAAAAGGCGTCTTTCGTCGCACAGATATTCACTCGTCGCCAAATTCGCCCATCGCACTCGCCAGCATCCCGGTAAGGGGGCGCTGGTGTGGCTTTGCCCCTAACAATGGGAAAGGGTCTCTCCGCAGCATCCACCGTCAGCGGACCGCTCGCATCTCCTCCCTTCCCAGTTTGATCCCTTTGCCTTAAACTGGCCGTCTCTGCAAGCTCATACTTTCTTCAGGCAGACTATAATTAGCTCAGAATTATGATCCTGAATTTGATATAAAAAAATTAAAGACAATGCATATTTCGTCTCGGTTCATTGGCCGTTGTTTTATGCTGGAACTCGCCATCACAGTACTGCGCGTAATGAAGGTGTGGATGTAGTTTTCATAAATAGTCAAATGTACTGACTCATCCAAAGTACAGTGCCGAAAGACCATAACCTCGATGCGTGGTAAACAGAATTATCGTAGTAACAATATAGATACATATTATATATATATATTTTAAAATGTACAATTATACTTTTTCTCTGTGAACTCGACAAACGGGGAAATGAGCTTTGTGTTTGTCCTGCATCAGCCGTCGAACTTCCATTTGGGTGCCACTTTCATGGGCAGACGTAAGAAATGCCAAAGATCCTCCATAGGCTATATACAATAAATAAAAATACACAGCGAAACCGTGCACATGAAAACTGCTTTCATGTGAAATACATTAATATGCTACCAAAAGTATTTACCAAAAGTAAATCAAACATAAATAGCAGTACTGAAATAACGCCGCACTAACGGGTTGGCGCGTAATCATATGGTTATCAAACGGAGGCTCCCTGTTTTGGAATCTGACCTCTATGATCAGCATATTACAATAGTCTTACATTTAGATAGATAAAATCAAAATTAAAAATGTTATAGCCTAACGTTGTGATCGAAATGCCTGGCACAATATGCCGAATCTCCAAGGATGAAATTAAAACACAACTGAGGTTGAGAGACATTGGTCGTGCTTTTACCAACACAATTACAAAAGGCAATGATTGAAAAAAAAACCAGTACGTAGAACAACATCGCCCTCTAGGGGAATGCGGTAACTTAAACGCTTTTCCCTTCTTCACATTAGCACCCCATGACTGTCACGGACGCGTCATAATTGTGACAAATGACATGTGGAAGGCTTCTGTTCTTCTTTCATTTAGGCAGTGAAACAAAAGTACTGACAGCGACAGCGAGACTTACGTAGGAACAACATGACCTCATTACGGCACGATCATTTTTTTCACCACTTTTACTGTTGTTATTTAATTTTAAACAGTTCCTTTCATGCATTTTTTACAAACTCAAGCGCCTTGATTATCCGTGGGCTACATGATTACCCGCGGCTCACCTGGGGATACACGTCATCCTGTACCAGAACTTCTAGACATTCTAAAATGGTTTGTCAATAGGGTGACCAGCTAATCCATGTCAGGAGGGAGGCTATGAGCTACTTCAGGTTTCACAGACTACTTTAAGACTTAATGGCTCCTGCGCTCGTTTAAATAGTTCAGTTTTTCTTGTGCTTTTACTGGTTTGTTTGCTTGATTGAAAGACTCATCCAGCTGTTACAGCTCAGAGTGTCCATCCGAGGCTGACATGGATTAGATGCAGGGTCACCCTTGTTTCCATTAAGACACAGCCAAGGGACCCGACAGATTAGTCCGTTTTGTAGCCGACTGTCCGCAGAAGAGGTCGCCGTTATTGGGCATAAAAAAAAGGTTTGTTAAATTGTTTGTGAACTACGTTACATTTTCGCATTGCGGAAATATTTTTTTTTCTTTATTTTTAAGAACGGGGATATTTTTTTCAGTTTTTAAACTAGGAGCGTTTGTTTTTGTTTTGTATTTTCTGTTATGAAGATAAGCTACTTCATTCCTTCGCAATGGCTACACTTGCATTACGTTTTTGCCTAAATATTTAAATGGGCATTTACCTGCATATTCAGAGACAGATCTAGTCAAAGGCATCTAGGCAGCTGCCTAGGACCCAATCGGTGGAAAGCCCCCCCACCCCCTACAGTATATTTCTGCTTGCGACTGCCCCTTGTCAATGGTCAGCTTCATGTTTTAATGGCTTGCCGTTTTCACAGTGGCGCATGGCGGCCGGACTTGCGTCTTCTGGCTGTCCTCTTTCGGTGAGGAACTCCGCTAAAGCCCCAGCTCCTGGCTGCAGTTACGTTGCCGGGGTAAATCGAGGGGTCAGAGACAATCATGCGGGCATTTCATCCCAGAGACCACAGCATTCTGTGATATTTCATTATCTTAACACGATTTGACCTCGCCAGATAAATTATGACGAACCTGAAATAATGTTCATATTGTGTGTGATTTCTAAATGACAATCAACCAACCAAAATGTGTGTCTATATTTCTGTTTGTTGATTAACAAAATGAAATCTCCCATTTTCTGAAATTGTCCTGATGTCTTTCCAGACTATGAAAAATGCTGTGATTCCCGTCTGCTACTCAATGAAGTAACACCCTACAGTATATGTAGCTCCCTTAACACCACTGTGCACTGTGACGCATTCAGGTCGGCCTGAGTAGGTGCTCAGATGCCTGGAGAATCCGGTGTAAGTGGGACCTTCCCCTCCGAGTTCCTGTTTTGTGACGGATTACGTTTTATTGCTGTGCCTTACTTTTCCACACTGCGATGTCTCTCACATACACAGCATGGTCAGAGTGACTGATTTAGTACAATCCCCAAAGACCATCGCATGAAACGTCGACTTGACTTCATTAACCTGACTCTTAAGGTTCCTTGAAGGTCCATTGATTTCATAAGATGTTAATAAACATTCAAATAAGTGTGCGACTTATTACAGACTCTCTCCCTCAGGGACCCATTACGTTGAGCCCCAAACTCTTTTGTTTCTACACCGTATTCAGCAAAGAAATTGATACCATCGAGGAAAATCGAGGGGCTTCTCTCATCAGCAGGATTTTTGCCTTTCAAGTTTCATGCCATCCAACCGATGAAATGTACATGAAATTATATCATATTATATAGGCCCAGAATGTTTACATAGTTAGATGAGCAGCATATTAATGAAAATGAGCACAAGTAAATCTACACAATATAGAAATAACTTAATACCTTAAGACTGTCATAGAGCTAAGCTCAGTTAAATAACTGCTCACTGTATTAATTCTCATGTCTTTCACTGTCACCCAGGGCATCAATAGGGAATAAGTGCAACATCCCATGGATGCATCGCGATCATGGTAAATAGAACCACTCCAATACTATTTAAATACTCCTACCTTGTATATTCACATGCACACAGAAACACTCAAAGTTAACTGGCCCATATTACTCCTGTTCTTACTTTGTATGTGTGTGTAGCGTAATATGTAGAAGTATATTAGTGTGTGTTGAATCTGTTTCAGTGGACACCTAATTTCATCGTAAAAGGCATAAAATCAAAAGTGTAATAAAAGGCATTCTATTCTGTTCTATTAAACAAACATCCTTATAGAATACAGCTTCATATTTATTTATTTCTAGCGTGCTGCGTTTGTGGAAACATTGCAAATAACAATAAATGGTACCTGCAGCACTTATAAGGTGTCAAATAGATGCAAGAGGGAACAACAATCAGGTTTAATATACATACATATATCCATACACACACACACACACACACACACACACACACACACATAACTGGGTTATGCTGTTTAAAATGTCATGAAGTACAAGTATGACGCTCTAACATGAAAAGCTTGTTTGGGGAGAACCACAGAATTATGGGATACCCCATCCACCGGCTACAGATTAGCTAAAATGCATCTTCTAATGCTGGTTAAAGTGTCCTATAGCAACTCCTCATCCATCAACAGAAAGCCCAAAATGGAACAATTATTTTAAAAAAACTATCCAGGGTGCCCCTCTTAGGTTGATATATTTCACTCTCTGGCCCCAAGGACCTGCAACGTCGTTTTCGGTCCTGCAGCTCTTGGAGGCGGCAGGTTCTGGCCCGTGTGAGCATGTCCACTCACAGATGGGCCCGCTGCGAGACCAGGTGCCAGGAAGTGGCAGTTCGCCTCCCGCCCGTGTGTCTCTCCGCCGAAGCGCAGGCCGCATGCAGAAGGCCTATTTTGGGCGCGCTGTGCTGCGCCGGCCTGCCAGACCCTGCGCCACTGCTCAGCCCGACTGCCTGCCTCGGCCCCTCAAGCCCTCCGCGGTATTATAATGAGGCCTTCGTCCATATTCACATTTACATAATTAGCACACGCTTTTGTCCAAAGCGACGTACAAGTGGGGCAAATAGCACATTACAAACAGACATGTTGCCAAGGAGACGACCAGGTATAAGTGGGGCTACACGGAGCTTCCAATAGCGTCCAAATGCAAGTGTGAGCAGTGCAAGTGTGAGCAGTGCAGGTGTGAGCAGTGCAGGTGTGAGCAGTGCAAGTGTGAGCAGTGCAGGTGTGAGCAGTGCAAGTGTGAGCAGTGCTGGTGTGAGCAGTGCAGGTGTGAGCAGGGCAAGTGTGAGCAGTGCAAGTGTGAGCAGTGCAGGTGTGAGCAGTGCAGGTGTGAGCAGTGCTGGTGCCGGAGCTGCTCAAAAGCTACACACAGCTACATAATAACTGTTAACAAAGAAATAATGTAATTAGACTGTTCAAGGGCTTGCAAGTGCAACATAAGAGTATTCAATCCACAGTCATGGTCAGTCCACAGGTGGTCTTGAAAACCATATGTCACTTGTTGCTTTTCGCAGTTCATAGGATAGAGTTTAATCAAGCATAGATCTCATTAAATGTATCTGACGTTCATGTCTACAGAGTAATATGAGGGGTCCTCAGACATCGGATTGATGATGATTGGTGATGTTCATGTATTATATAATCCTGCCCTTTTTATACATTTATCAGTGACACACCCACTTTGTATACATCAGTCGAATTGTATGTGATCATTGTCTTGTCGTCTGTGCATGTATCCACTGTATGCATGTGAGCCGTTGACGACCGCTGACACATTCAGTGTGTGAAAGTACTTGGACAAATAAAGCTGTTTCTGACACAGAGCTGCCTCTTGCCCCTGATACACAAGCTCACCGCTCAGTTATACTGTTGCTGCTGTCTTTCAATTAAACTACACCGTCCACCTGCCTCACCTGCATCTGTCATCATCTGCTATCCCACAGTTATGGTATCTATACTGGATGCTTTTGTGTTTTTGCATTTGTTTTGTAGGAACATAATTTCCATAGTGCCTTGATTAGAATAGCTCTCTTTTAGGCTCTGGTGATGCTTTCTGGAAGTTCTGCCCAGCCGCACTTATGGCTAATTTGCTCTTTGACAGCTGTATGTTAGTGATGGATTATCTGCCTCGATTGTACATCGCTTCGGACAACAGCGTCTGCTAAATAAATCAGCATAACATAATGCTTCAGCTGACGTGCGGTTCAGCTTTCACGCCTCCCTGTTTCCAACTGGACCGCACTGCCCCCCCCCCCCCTCCAGCCCGGAGAGAAATGCTAGGCCAGGTCATGTGACTGTCACCCAGGTGACAGTCGGTTCTGACTCAGATGTGTTCTCTGCCAACCGTCGGGCTGAGACAGATTCCCAGGGAGGAGACCGACCAGCCAATGCAGCCACACAAAGACAAAGAGAGGGAGGACAAAGTCTTTTGCGGGGCAACATATGCCAAACCACCATTCAGGCACAATCTATTGTGCAGCCATTTTTAGCCATATTACCTTCACAACATGACGACTAGTGTCTGCCATGCTGTGGCACAGAACTTGCAGGTTCCCTTGTATAGAATCTTCTAGCAACGACAATATAGAAAAGTGAATGCAAAACATCTTGTTTAATTAAGGTTACTACTAATAATAATAATAATATATAATAATAAACCTGTTAATTTTGAGTGAACTGTTCAGACAAGTGCATTATATTAAATATTACATATTGTTATAGACAGAAAGAATCCATTAACTAATTAACACCTATGACGCCAGCACGTTTTCTCTCTAATTGGATAAGCTGCGGTTGGAGTAAACATCCAATCACGTTTCCAGTAAAAAAAATTGTAAGTTTCAAAAAAGCAATGTTAGATATGCGAATACAATCCGAAAGGTCTTAGGTTAATCGCCTGTTAGATATTTATGGTAAACGGGAGCTAAACTTCCAGTATTTAATAAAATAAAATAAAAGACTGGAAAATAAAATATTGATTAACTTTTACAACCCATTAAGATAAATTTAAGCGTGTAAATAATATAATTCGTAGAGGCTGTTTTAGAAAACACGAGTACCAGAATAAAAAAAGCGCACGGCTCCACCCTTCAGGATTCCCGCTGGAACGACATCTCTGCTTCATTGATTTAGCTAATTAAGACTCCTTCCAACAAGACTGGAAGGATTAAATGAACGGGCGATGGAAAAGTCAAACATTTACAATTAAACACATATATAAGTAGCACTCTTTAATACAGGCTAATATTTACCATGTTTGACTCCACATGTCTGTCTCTGTGTTTTAACAAGATTTCTCATTTAACATTAATATTTCCTTATGCATAACTTAATACATATTTAATGATATTCAGCACAAAACCAAGGGACAAAGGGGGCAGATTTATATGGTAAAATTATCATGACTCGCCCAGAGCTATTCGACGTGTATTGATTGCGTTATTCTTTTTGGAAACCACTAGAGGGCACTGTTATTCAAATCTGGAAGACTACAGTATTTGGTCGACCCTGGTAATTTGAAATGCAAGATATTGAATCGCAAGGACTTCTTACCTAATTTAAATTTTTGTATTATTATTTATTATGCTTACTATGCCTTATTATGCTATTCATACAGTTATACGCACATATAATTTGTGATTGTAAATCAATCTTGTAAATTAATCTTATTGTTATTTTTAATCAGTTCGGATATGTTTTAGTTTCCTTGATTAGCTGCAATCAAAATGTACAATGGTCAATATCACAGAAAATCCATAAACAAGCTACAAGGCAATATTATAAAACAATGGCCAAAATTTACCCTGTACCAGAACACAAGGTGCCCTGGAAACAGAAACATTGCAGGTTACTTCGGAGCATCTTTCAGCAGCAGTTCCTGTGCGGGTCCTGGCTTATTCACCGTTTTAATCAGCACTAGAAGCATGGATTGCTTACACTCAGAGGCTGACAGGAAGACACTAATCACTCCAGCAAAGATAAACTCAGCAGAGATGCCAAAGTCACATCCATGACAACCACAGCCCTGACAATCAACAACGACAGAGCACTTAATGATCTTTTAAAAATCAAAGATGTAAAAACATGAAGACACACAAATGTATTTGATGATGGGGTTGTTCTTAAAACAACAACTATATCAGGTTTTGTTGACTCGAATTAGACCAAACCAATCTGGTACTAGACGGGGTGTTTATTTATGAATGGCTTCTCTAGATTTAACAATCTGGGCCTTTTTTTTGTTTGGTTGTATGTATTTCCACCATTTCCTGTGAAGTTCTCCTGTTACAGATCACTGCCAATCTAAACCACAGCCTTTCCCAGTGCCTTGTGCACATGGCAGCAAGCTATCTGGAGGTATATAGTGCTATAGGTTGGGGTGTTTGTGTCTCAAGAGTCTTTCTGTGCACTGTAGACAGAGAAGGAAGTCACAATTTCACTGTCAAGCTAAAATAATCTTTCTTTGATACATTTACGTAGCCTTATTTTTCCTCTTCACACACACTTAATAAACACGCACACACACACACTTACATACATACATTATGCTACGTTAAACACACTAATTCTTACAGATATCATACAAGTAAGTCTTTCAAAAGAAATTGTTCACTCATGAAAGAACTAAACAATGAATCACTCTTCGAGCACAAGTTTACCATCCAGCAAAAGTGCCTGCCGCTCTCGGGTCTAAATGTCACTCGATTCACTGATTTGAAAAGCATGTCGCCTCATATTCTGCTTTAAATTAACTATATAATGAATGTTGTAAGGCACTGATTTATATAAAGACCTGCTAACTGACTGCGCAGCACAAATGCAGAAGAATCACATCAGTGCTCACTGTGGTTCTGTATCTGAGGTATTAAAAGTATGACTGTGTTTCTCTGTAGGGGCACAGCTTTGAAAACTTATCGTGGACCAGAACCAGAACCTGAGTCCTAATGACGGAGACACTGACGTTACAATGACCTTAAGGAATCATGGATGTGACGAGTTACTCTGCTTTTGTCTCAGTGCCGGTCAGGGTCTACCGATGTTGCGACATGTGTGGTGGACAAGGGCGCCATCTTCTGAAGCGATGCAGACATAACAAGCCAATTTCGATTTATCTCAGGCGGTCCTCTGGTTGGGGGGGTCGGGGGGGGGGTATTTCCAGGATAGGGCCAGAATACCCCTGGAAGGGATCCCACCGTGTTGGTCTTCATTATTTTCAATGTGCATTAACATTATTATTGTTCACATATAAAACGTCCTTAAAAAGCGAAGGAAACTCAATTCAGCTTATAAGCAAGAACAAACCTATCTAGGATAAACACAAAACAGGCAAAAGGATCGCCAAAAAGCATCATTATAACAGGCGTGGTGAGGATACACTGGCATCAGCATGACGCAGTGCAATCCAAACACGGTCTTCATACCTTCTTTGTTCTAGAACCCGCAAAAACCAATAGCGTGTAGCAGTCTGCTGGTGCCGATGAGGGCAACACACGCACTGCAAAATGTTAAATTCCTTCTTATGACACCCTTTCAACTAAGAGCCAAACCCAGGTCCAGGTGCCCTTAAAGAAGGGCGGGACTGGGTGGGATGGAGTGCCGTGCTCATCGCCGCCCCGAGGTTTAAATGCGGACGATTTCTGGAAGATTGAGATTTAGGGTGTGATTTTGGGTCCCAAAACTCATTTTTTTTAAGTATATAGTTATGCACCTAGGGACAAACCTTAGCAAGCGTTATTATCAGGGCCGTAGTTAGAGATGAATGAAGTGTTGGGGGACTAATACATACAAATTTATCAGGGGGGAGGCTAACGAAGCAATAAACTGAACTACCTGACTAACGCATTGGGTAGGCCTACTGTATAGCAATGTAAAGGCAGTCTAAGTGGTTATATGCCATGAAAATGATATAAACACACTATTAAATTAAATTAAATTAAATTAAATTAAATTAAAAATTGCCGTATGTTTATAGTGACTTCTAAGTAATGAGGGGAAACTCAGTAGCCTATGAATAACATCAGTCGATAAATAGTTTAGTTCGGATGGTTTGCTTGATTTCCGACCTTACTATACTTAATCTCCGGGGGGTTACGCTATAGGTCTGTATAGACGGTAAAGGCAGCAACTTCTTACCAAGAAAGCAGAAAATCCAAATAAGGTAGAAGGTTAGAGGCGCGGTGAACTGTGAACCGGCACTTTCGGAATCGGGTTACATGCGCCTCCCAGGCTCGTAAGAGCGTCTCCCGCGGAGCGCGATTAAAATACGGGCAAGTGGCGCGGTGCGCCTACTCTCATCCCTGGGCGAGAGGAATCAGCGGCGCGCAGCTTTAGGTAAGTTAAACACAATTTGCAAACATGCACTTGCATGAACTCTAGGGTGCATGAATTCCCTTGTAAATAACGACTTTAAATTCGAAGAGCCAGTAGCACAGTTACTTGCATAACTTCGTTAAATCCCTCTGCAGAACTAATAGCGATAGATATTGAATGTAATAAGATTCATTGATTCTGTTGAGTGAAAAGCAGCAGCTTTTCTCTAAGGACAAGTGCTTAAAAATGCATTGATGTTGTATCATTGGTGTGATGTACTACCCTATTTGAATCCCTATTTGTCACTCACTAAAGCCGCATTGAATATAGGCAGAATATGTAGCTATGCATTGTGATCAATTACATTTGTGGGTAGACAAAGATGTGGTATGAGGAAAAATGAAATACACAGATCAACACATACATGCCAAGTTAGGACGGGAAATGCAACATTTGGAATATCAATATTCCTATTTGCAGAAAGTTAGAAAGTCTTCTCGTATCATTCGTATCTAACCAGTATACCATTGTATGTGAGTATGTTTAACGTCTGCGGCAGCTTAACGCTAAGCGATCTATTTGCAGGTACTGGAAATAGTTGTCCACGATTCGTGGCACGAATAGAAAAAATAGTTATTTTAATGACAATCTCGGATTCATATTCGTTAAGCAGAGCTGCAGTCGTGTTTCTTGGCGTTCAGAATGTAATGCTTTGGATTCCGTTTCCTTTTGGTTGTAGATCATTTGTATAGATACTGGTTTAAAGTGTTTGGACTGTCTTTGATAAAATATAGCCTATACCACAGTATATTTAACTTAGACGCACCTTCAAGAAAGTTACGAAGGTTATACAGTATAATCGCAGCTGAATAATTTCTTATATCAGCTTGTATATCAAACATTCATATTATGTCTCGGTATCTAGACAATATTGCACTTTCTACCTTAGTTCTGATCCTGAAATCTGAAACTGAAAGCACAAATTAAACAGTTTCTCTTGCACTTGGAATTTCACGGGCAGAAGGAGGGGGATTTTGTTTTAGTTCTGTTTACCGTAAATTAGGATGTTTATCCTGCCACTAGAGTAATCGCTCGTCCACACACCACTCCCGCCGCCCCTCCATTTTGCTAAGACTTCTAAAGACTCTCCACAGGAAATGCTGGATTAAAACCACTTGTGACACGGCTGCCTCAGACTGTCTGCGTTTGAGCTCTTACGAGGGAAGTCCGCTCTGTGCCCCAGCACCCAGTTGTATAGTCTTTCCCCTGCTGCACGGACGTGGCAGTTCGCAGGCAGTTCAAGGGGTACGCTTCCCCCCGCCCCCCGGGCCCATTTTCCGCAGCCGCGTGTGTGACATATCCCGTTTGGATGGGATTGCACCCAGCCGTTATCCGATGCCGAGTGCCTGACCAGGATTTGTCACCACGGCTGCCGCCCTGTAAAATGCAATTATTGGACATAAACATACCCCTCCCCGGACAAAGCAAAAACAAATGAAATGACAACCAGACATCTAAACCGAATTGATGGGAGTGCTGAAGCACTGCAAGAAACAAAGAAAAAAAATCTCTTCTGCAGATTTTCCTTAATCAAGCTGAATACTGTAATTTTAGAAACTGTTTATTTGTCTCTAAAAGGATCGAATGAAATTTAGTTAAACCTGCTTGATATATGTATGAATGGGGTCTTTTGAAAAAGTGCCAAAAGAAATTAAATCATAAGATTGGACTGGTAGCTTGCAATAGTTACAAAGTATTCAAAGAATGCCATTTCTCCAGCTGTGCCCTGGCGCTCGGCTTGTTATCAGTATCCAGAGCTCGTGGCGGCGCTGGAATGACATCGAGACGTTTCGCTGCGCGGGGGGGGGGGGGGGGGGGGGGGGGGGGGGGGGGGGGGGGGGGGGGGGGGGGGGGGGGGGGGGGGGGG
>JABFEA020000038.1:20976895-20988210 GCA_019775915.2 Cyphomyrus plagiostoma
GACATCATGACGTCGTGTATGTGTCATCAGAGACATCATGACGTCGTGTATGTGTCATCAGAGACATCATGACGTCGCGTATGTCATCAGAGACACCATGACGTCGCGTATGTCATCAGAGACACCATGACGTCGTGTATGTGTCATCAGAGACATCATGACGTCGTGTATGTGTGTGGCGCAGGTCAGAGGGTACCCCGAAGCACACATCACGTGGCACAGAGATGGGAAACCACTGACCCCAGGAGACCATCACGCCATGGAGCAGACTACCCGGGGGGGGTTCAGCCTGGTGGTCCAGATGATCCGGGAGGAGGACGCCGGCCGCTATACCTGCCACGCCATCAACGATGCCGGAAGCTGTCAGGTCACCGTGGAGCTCAGTGTGGAAGGTGGGGCTCCTCTAACACCATGGAGTCTCTCCATCATGGTGCCTCATATTGTTCCTTCTAAGCTGCTTTAACAGTCTTATGAGGAAAGGAGTGAGGGCTTATTTAACCGGATACTTTACACACACTTGCTCTTGTACAGGGCTTTTTTATTTGGTACAGTATTACTTGAGATTTGGCTTCTAAGTATTCAACCATAGCAAGACAAAGAGTGCATTCTTATACAGATCCAGACAATAGCAGTTTGGTATGGTGAAGTTTTTGAGCTGTTATCATCTGCCCGCTGTTTGAGGTTTAGCCGTTTGTTGTCAAAAACATAGTTGGCTGTAGTGACTGAAGTTTAAAATAGAAAGATTTTTTCTTACATCATTGTCGCATTTTTGTGTTAAGGAATAAGAGCACCGAGTTGGGTTCAGCTAAAAATAATATCGTTGTTATCAAACTGATTAAATTTTCACAGTGCCGATGTAAGATGGGTCAGTTAAACAGATTTTTTTAAAAAAACAATAAAATAAATATTTTGCCCATAAAAGTCAGAATCACAGTTCTTGTCCAACAAAATGCTGTTGATATCTTTTTTATAGAGAACATGTTCTGCATTGTGGAACCAGTCACGCTGGCTTGTTAGCACCTTGCTCTGGCTGCAGCAGGCAGATTTGCTAATCCCTCTTCTGCAATAAAGACCGGAAACCTGGAACGCAGGTCAGCCGTGGAGCTGTGTTAAGCTCAGATGGGGATTTAGACCAAGACTGGTCAGACTATATGCAGCCAATGGCACTTTACATTCTGAAAGCCTCTTTGCTATCTTGTAGTTACAAACAGCAGATACTTCAGCCTCTTTGTCTCATCCAGTTCTGTAAGAATTTCAATATCTGGTGCCTCTCAGTGGTGCCTTGCGAACAGTGGAGAACCACCACGACGGCATGTAGAACCCGACAGGCCCCAAGGTTCCGTTTATTACTTTATTTACCTTTGCGGGTGGTGCTGTTAACGTCAGCCCCTGAGCAAGGTTTGCCCCAATCGGCCAGTTAAACTCCAGGTGCAGAAATTTGTTACAGCATTAATAGTATCTGCCACGCAAATGAATAATGTAGTACAACAGCGGGGAAGAAAGTTTGTGTTTCTCTTCCTACTTAATGGATTAACCAGTGGAATGCAGCCTGCTGTCAAACAGTCCATTTTTTATCTTAGAATCACGATACAGCCCCTATATTTTCAGGTCATCCAGTTACGACCTTCCCCCATTTTGATTTCCCAGCAGGCCTCCGCCTACTTTCAGAATGTATAACCTCGGGTGGTTTGTCAGTTTGGCCAACTGTCATCTGCTGTCCATCTGGATTGACTGATTTTTTTTTTTTGTTTAAGTTAGTGGGAGTTTTTGTCTTGACAGCATCACTGATAGTGTTAGAAAGTTCTGGGTCAGAAAGTACAAAATCCAGACCAAGGTTTTGTTTCAACCAACTAGTTGAGTTACTCTGTGATAGTAACTGGTTGGTTAAAACAAAATCTTGGTCCGGATTTGTACTTTCCGGCCCCGAAATGTCCACCTCTGTCTTTGTGAGTGTGAGTAACTTCCCCAACACTGATTACAGACCAGGCTGCACCTCTGCGATGCCACACTGGCCCTTCACTCTCTTTTTGCACTAAGAACAAATCGATGTCTGGCTTTTTCACTGCATCACAGCAAAAACATCCAGACTGAAAAACAGCTTATATCCAGCTGCACTCAGACTGCCAAACTGCCCCACCACCCAAATACAATTTGCATGCACTGTAATTACATGCCTTGATGTCACTCTGTCATTTACCCTTGCAACTTGCACTGATCACTTTAAGTCACGGCTGCCGTGCAATTGTGCAATATAGTACATTACTTTTTAAAAAATTTTACTTCAGAGGTTTTTATCTTAGCTCATTCTATGTTTACCTAGTTCAGATATTTTTTCTAGTATTTTATTATTATTTTATCTATTCACTGCCTAGCAGCACAGTGCACACACCCAGACCTGAGAAACGTCCCTATCATGTCAACTGGTTTGAATGACAACAAAGCTGGTTCTGACTCTCAGACCCTGCATTGGATGCTCTTGGTTAATGCACTGAATGGCTGAAGTCTGAAAGCAACACGCTGGAGCGAGAACCAAAAGCTTAGTGGTGTTGGTTTTAAGTCAGGCACAAAAACGACTGTAAAAAACCACAGGCACTCAGCAGCAGGCAGCTCTAGATGAAGGTCAGGCTCTTTGTTCTTCCAGTTACAATCATTTCTTGCTTTTACAGTGTGAGAATTAGCTGGCCACTCTGCCTGGTTTATTATCATCCATTTTTGTATTTCTCACAACAAACAGGAAATGCAGAGAGAAGATTTTACCTTCCGTCCTCCACTAGGACAGCAGGGTGAGTTTTAACTTTTGTCCCAGACATTCCTGTGCTAATCTTTTGATCTTAATTATGCCAGATTTGTATCACACGGCTTACATCTGCTTCCCCCCGATCCATCAGAGAATGTAGAAAACTGTAATTCTTAGGATTCCTTTCTTGCATACCTTTGTTGAGTACTTACTGATTTATTGATTATTTGCGTGTCCAGTGAGCATATTTTTAATTCCATGTTGAAATTATGGTGGCTGTCCATATTCTGTATAAACATTGTAAGGTTATTGATGATTTCACATTTTTAAGAAACTGGTAGCCTAACCTTCCTGTAAAATTTGATTCACATGTGTTTCTATATTGTCTTAAGGTTTGTTTTGATCCTTCCCTTCTCTTCTTCTAGGGGGCGAACTCCTGTTGTGGAGAACCGGCCCAGTATCTGGGGCGAAAGCCCACCAAAGTTCGTGACAAAGCCCTCACGCCTCTATCTCAGGGTGGGCCAGAGCGGCAAGTTGTCTGCCAAGATCACAGGCCGTCCCCAGCCTCAGGTCCTGTGGCTCAGGGTGCGTCTGAGCCGAGGGGGCGGAGTCATGGGCCGTCACATGCGTGGCAATCGTGGTGACGCCCCCCCTTTGCTAACCTGGCTTTGGTCGTACTATTCAGGGGGAGGCGGAGCTGCCATCTGGTGGGAGGTTCAGCATGTTCGAGAGGCTGGGGGTCCATTACCTGGAAATCACCGATGCACGAGCGGAGGACGCTGGGACGTACACGTGCTTCGTGGTCAACAGTGCCGGCAAGGCCACAGCGACAGCAGAACTGATGGTTCAAGGTTAGGCTGAGCTTAGAACCCAGAAAAACACCCAGTCATCCTACTATCCTGTAAAAAGCAGTAAATACTTTTCACATCTGTTTGCAGTATGAAGGCTGAGTCTCCATTTTCTCTGTTAAACAACATTATTTTAGCAGCCTTGTCTTAAAACGGGATCCTTGTGGTGAAGGGCATCTTTTATTACAGCTGGTTTAGCGGGCTAAATAAAATTACTGGTTTTTTTTTTAGGTTCCTGTACTGAAGGAGACGCGTAAGTCAAAACATTTCCCCGTGTTTTACATTATCGCATGTCATATTTTGTCACCCAGACTCTACGCAGCATAATTACCTTGACAGGGAGCTCTACTTTATGGGATTTCTACCATGTTTTATTTTTGTTAATTTTTTTAGCCAACACAGCAGCATTCTGGCCGCTTCTGCTGCCATCGTGCCAAAGTCAACCGAACCGCTTCCAGTCAAGCACACAAGCCGCGGGCCAGTACGCGGTGACCCGCCAACTGGGATGGTGGAGAGGAAGGAGACTGCCAAGGGGCTGAGGACCGGCATACAACCCCAGAAATTCCAATCTGAGGCCATGGTGGAGCATCCCAGCAAGGCCATGGGACTGGGTTCGAGTCAGCCGCCTAGGCTTGGCTCTGAATCTCGTACCGGGAGCAAGTTTGGGCGGACAGGGGATAGCGTGGTCCTGGGGACCACATCCCTAGAGCCTGCCAGGGAGGTCCGGAGGTTCGGAAGGGACAGTGGGCTTGAGGAGACCAGAAGCCCACCCCTGTTTGACCTTCAGCCACAGAGTCAGGAAGTGTTAGAAGGGTCAAAGGTCACGTTCAGATGCCAAGGTAACTGACGTTCTGCCTTTGAGTTATGCTGCTGTTGAGTTCTTTGAAATGGCTCTGAACGCAGACATGGCGTTCCACCTTTCTTTGTTCCTTCGGCGAACTCAGAACTCGGAATGATGCCATCGCTGTGTTTGATGTTGTTTAATGTCTGACTGGTGACATGTGTCCTAACGAGCTTCACTGATCTTCTCTTCATGGGAATTTGAGGTTTGCATGATTTAAGACATCACTGATTTTTTTTTTCTCATAGGGAAATGTTTTTTTGTGGAAAATATTTCTGTGGCCCCAAAGCAATTGCATTTGCCACTACGGGTCTACAAAACTCTGCTGCAAGCTTATGATTTTGCCCTTTCAAAGGTTTAAAGAATGAAAGAACTTTCCTCATACTTACAATGGCTTCTCTGGGACGTGACTGTGCTCTTTTGTTGAACTTTACAAAGAGAAATCTTGGGTAAAGAGTCTGGCTCCTTAGCAATTGCGCCACCTTATGGTCAGTAAGATGAGAGACGATGTTTTTTTGCCGCACGCAGTTTCAGGGGCTCCAGCTCCGACCCTGAGCTGGATCAAAGACGGGGTGGTTCTCAGAGGAGGCGCGGGACTCCGAATCGAGCAGGAGGGGAACCTGCACCTCCTCTGCCTGGACAGAGTTCGCAAGGAGGACAGCGGGAGCTTTGGCTGCGCGGCGACGAACAGCAAGGGACAGGCCTCTGCGACCTGGACGCTCCTTGTCAAGAGTAAGTGGGTGGGGGGGCGGGGATTGTCATGCTCCTCCCATTCAGGCTCAATTTTTAACCAATGAGTGGAGAATTAAGGGGCGGGGTCATGCTGTCAATCACTTGCCATCGGTTTACTGGTTTTTAAACTAAAGACTGGAGAAATTAGACACCGAGGGTATTGGAGTTATCAATAAACACCTAACATTGGTTAACTTAACAATTCTCAGTGGGATAAAGCAGGCAGCCCTTTGTGATTTTTTTCTGTTGCATTTTTGATTGTGTCAGTTGAGTGTTCATGCAGTAATTTGCATGTATTAAAATGCAGATGTGTTACAGTGATGCCTCCACAACATACATGTAAATGACAAATAACATTATTATTTTATTGGCTATAGCAATTTTTTTTCGCCCAGTGTTACTTTTTAGCCATTAGCGCAGCCAGCTAGTCGCCGGAATAGGCGACTTCGTCAACATGAGCCACATTCTCGCTCAGGAACCTTGGATGGCGCAGCGAGGATCGTGGGAGACGGTGGTAAAGGTGGACGTTCTGAACTTGTGAAGATGCTGACAGTGTATTACTGACAAGGGCTCACAGGCCTGTTTCAGCTTTCACAGACCCACAGTCCATCAGGCTGTCAGCGTCCGTAACCCCCGACTAACCTCCCATGTCTGAAGCAGTTTGGGAAGCTGCACGCTGACTCTCGGTCGTTATGAACCCCAAGCTGCATTCAGAAGATTATGCTCCTTGCTTAGCTAAAGACAAAAACGAGGTGGGACCTTGATGACAGCCCAACCAAGAATGCATCATTGTATCCCTAGGGGAGGTGCCCCTTTCTGAATGTAGAAGGACATCTGCTAAGTGAATAGTAGTCATTTTTTAACTCAGAGGGTGTGTCTTTTGTTCTGACCTTGGACTCGACGAGGGTGTAATCGGTTCCCGGTGTGTGGGAAGTTGCAGGGACTCATGAAAGAGGTGCATTATCTCCTCAGCTGCAGGTGCTGTTAGGGCGGCCAGCCAGTGTTATTTTTGTCAGGCCCTGGAAACACTGTCACGCATTGGGAAGAGTGGGGCGATGGACGGTTATTGTTTTGTGCGCCGATGTTGAAATGACAGCAGCAGAAACGTAAATGGGGTGGACACACACCCTAGCGTTTAGTTTGGGTAAGGTAGACAGAGCATGTTTGTTAGCAGCTTTCGTCTGCGCTGCCCTATTGAGCCTTTGTCAGGCTGAGAGTACAAGGGGGCTTTTGTTCTAGGCGATTAACCACGTTCATATTGTTCCTTTTGGTTTATATAACGTGTTTTTTGTGAAACACGTGGGAGGATCGCGCTCTCAGAGGTGACTCAAGAATGAAGCGGCACATTTGAGGCGCTGTCCAACTGCTCCATCTACTGGTGGAAATCGGTAATGCTGATTGTTGACGCGCGGTTGTAAAGCTCTTCCGCTAATGGCCTTAAATACCCACAGGGGCTTATAAAAAGCAGCACAGCACAGCAAACTAGTAAATAAAAACAAGAGTAGTTCATTAAGAGTAAATACTGACATAATCGAGGCACTCTGAAGACATTAAATTTAGCCTGAATAAATGATCTGAAAATGTTCAACTGAAGATTAAGCACAAAGAATGGCCAGACAATATTATTCCAACTGCAGGATGTGGAGTTCTTTTTATGTACAGCTTTTATTTTGTCTCTGTCCCATGTGATAACAGACTGGGCAAACCGCGTCTGGGTTCATCTGATAAGCACGGCTTTTCCTGCCGCACCCATCGGTAAAAGATCATAAAGACGCAGTTAACCACCGCTGTCTCTTTACTCGTGACACACCAACAGGGATGGCATCCGACTGTTTGATAGATGATCGGAAAGATGAGACGCAGCCGCCGAGCCGCCGCGCGATCTGCCGCCGCCGTTACAGGCTATAAGTAATGTGGCGGCATCGCGGCAGAAATCACCGTTCGTTTTCATCACCGAAATTCTACAAATAAAACATGCTATATAAGCAGCAATGTGTCGGTGATATTTTCATACTGGCAAAATGCCTCAGCCAGCCTGCTTTCACAGATTTAGCATAATGTCTACGTGAATGGCTTTGCAGCACCAAGGTACACCTCCCGGCCCCACGAGGGGCGTTTTCAAGTATATATTATTGCGAAATCCTATAAATTTATTGCTGTGGTGAAATGGGCAATAATCATGCATGATTTTGTACAAAAGTGTCCGCTAAACAGTTTTTTTCAATTTCAGTTTTTGCATTTCATAGGGCCTGTTTCCTTTTGGGTTGCTTGGGTATATGGATTGTATTCGGTAATTTCTGTGAAAAAACAGTAAAATGAAGTGGCAGAGGTGCCTTCTGCTGGCGGGTGTGCTTTACAGAATTGCATGATGAGGCACTGAGGCATTTTCCATAAAGATAAGAGGACTTTACTGATCCCCTGGGGGGGGGTTGCCTTGTCATATAAAAAAAAGAAAACGCCAGGAGCTCCATCCTCTATTTCCCCCCCAAAACAACATACACGGCAAAGACAGTGTATAGTACAGTGCAGCTGGCCGAGGGTAGCTAGTAACATGCCTCGAGAATGAAAAGATGCTACATTTACATTTAGCATATTGCGATTTGACAGACACCTTTGTTAAAAGCTGTGAAGAAGTGAGCCAGACGGTGTATCACAGGTGTACTGTCTGTCAAGGAGTCAGCTTAGGCACAATTACCTCTAGGCTAACTATGGGGGGGCTTATTCTGATCCCCCTTCCAGTCAGTGCTGCTCACTGCTGTCCTTCTCCTCTCACGGCCATTTAAAACGACGGGACGTCACCCCGAAGGCCTTCCTGCACTGATTTATCTCACTGTCACCACCATCCAATAGCATTTCATTCAGCCACATCCATTTCTCCGCAGGCATCAGAGCAGACGGCCGGGCTCCGGTCTTCAGCAGTGTGCTGCAGGAACGCGTGGTGAACGAGGGCCAGGACTTCATCCTCCGGTGCTCTGTACAGGGCAGGCCTTCGCCGCGCATCTCCTGGCTCCTGAATGGTGAGGGGCTCTCGCAGTGCTGTGACCACACCAGTAGAGGGCAGCGAAGTCCATGATCTTATTCAGTTTCCGTTAATATGATTTTGTCTTCTTGGCAAAAGTACGCAGTGGTCTGAATCAGCATTTTCTAAAAGGACAGGATACTTTAAGTGTTACTAGTGGAGTGTTTGAAGGTATTGTGGTTAGACTGAAAAATATTTCTAGGTTTGAGACTATTTAATCCCATCCACCCATCCATTTCCCTCCCCACTTGGAGATGCCCTGTGCTTTAAAATAAATTTAGATTTAAATTAACCAAATGAAAGCCATCGCCTTGGAGCCAAGTGTGAGACCCCAGAAACCTTCCAAGCGTCTATGTTGAGTCCAGCTCATGTAGAGTTCAGGTTTATCTTTCTGACTGTCTCGCGTCTGGGGTGTCCAAGGATCTGTCCTGTAGTGTACTAGAGAACTGGGTTAAAAGTCTCTTTCCAGTGAAACAATGAGCCCTTTTGTGGAGCATTTTGAGCTGATGAGCTGGGGTTTTGTCAGTCTAATGCTACAGTTTTTGCTTCATACTTCATTTCCTACCAGGAGACAAATGACTTTAGCTATGTTGGTGGCCAAGCTTTGCACTGAATGGATGCTTGATATGTGCTGTGCACAGCACTTTAAATTTCAGCTGTATATTGTATAAGTATTATATGTAATAGACTATTTACATTGAATTCAGAATATTTTGCAAAGCCCCAGGTCCCTATAATTAGGAAATTAATGGATGGATGGATAGATTGATGGATTCAAAAATATTTTTTTTTGTTCTTTAAAAGAACAAAATGGGAAATAAAAGAATGTGATTAAAAAAAAACAGGAAAGAGAAACTTCCGGAAGTTGCAGAGCTGCTGAGCTTGGACATCTATTTGTAGGCTGGTGTACTTTTACCTTAAAAGACAAACAAACCCCGGAGAGGCTAATGTGAGGGCATGACAGACACCCCCAGGCACCAGAAGGGGGCGTCTCTCCCGTCTGGAGGAGTAGCTCAGTGCCTGTGTGTATCCCAGACCCGCATGGCGCCGCTGAGATCAGAGATCAGCTAGCACTGCCTCCAACAAATATGAGGCCTTAGAACCATATAAAGGAAAGGCATGCTTTGCTCCCCCCCCCCCCCCCCAGCTTGGCTGGCGGTTACACCAGGAGAGGAGACCTGCAAAGCCGTCCCTGACATGCGCCATGTAATCAACAAAAGTGTACCACCAGGCAAAGGGAGCATCACCCCTCCCCACATGTCTGCGTCGATGCCTTTCTTGGGGTCGGGTACTGCGGTAGCATAGAGGCCTTCTAGTGAACCTCACTGTGGCACTGAAGCAGATTTCTACTTCAAATTGAAGTGTCTTCTCTGTTTAATGCATATATGCACTTCTGTACTGTGTATGAAGAATGGCAGAAGACACTAAAGATTATACAAAGCACTTTTATAAATATTAGCTATAAAAGAAGAAATGTAGATTTTTGGATGATTCATAAGGCTGTTGTTCATGCGGTTGTTCCTTGGTATGTGTGAACTGTGTGTGTGTGCGTCCGTGTGTGTGCATGTGTGTGTGTGTGTGGATTATGTTTATATTACATTCTGGGGACCAAATGTTCCCCAAACTTTGATAAAAACCTGTTATTTTAATATTAGTGAGACCGTATTTTATGTCCTCACAAAGATCTGTGAATGCAATCAAAAAATTTTAAATGTGTGTGTGTGTGTGTGTGTGTGTGTGGACAGTCTTTGGTCTGTGTGTGTGTGTGTGTGTGTGTGGACAGTCTTCGGTCTGTGTGTGTGTGTGTGGACAGTTTTCGGTCTGTGTGTCTATGTGTGTGTGTGGGTGTCTGTGTGTGTGGACAGTCTTTGGTCTGTGTGTGTGTGTGTGTGCGTGTGGACAGTCTTCGGTCTGTGTGTGTGTCTGTGTGTGTGGACAGTTTTCGGTCTGTGTGTGTGTGTGTGGACCGTCTTCGGTCTGTGTGTGTGTGTCTGTGTGTGTGGACAGTTTTCGGTGTGTGTGTGTGTCTGTGTGTGTGTGCGTGCGTGTGTGCGTGCGTGTGTGCGTGTGTGTGTGTGTGTGTGTGGGCTGATCCTACATCAGTGTTCCTTGGGGGTTCCTCTCTCTCTGTGCGTCTCTCCGTAGGAGTGTGAAATTCCTCCATGTTTGCACACGTGTGCCGGAGACTTCTCTGGGTGTGTGACCCCTGTGCTGCTTCCCCTCAGATCAGCCCATGGCTCTGGCTTGCTGCTCATACGACGCCGGAGATGCTCGTCTGGAGGTTCGAGCCGCCCAGCTGGGGGATTCTGGCTCCTACACGTGTGTGGCTGAGAACGCTCACGGGGAGGCTGCCTGTTCGGCGGCGGTGACTGTCAGAGGTGGGTGCTACGCTCGCCTCGCTCTTACCCTCCCATCCTGCCCCCGCCGCACCTATAACCTGAGTCTCATTCTGCCATTAATCACGGCTCAGTCTGCAAAACATCTGCTCCTTGCTAAGCACTATGACCTCAGGCCCAAGGTCTCACGGTGCAGATGTTAACGGTTAATGAGTTTGCAGCGACGCCAGGTGTTTACACTTCGCATTCTAGACGGACCGGTTTAAAGTAAACTAATAAATAAACCCAGTGTGCACAGTGGCCAGGTGGTTAGTTCTGGTTTCTCACACCTCTGGGGTTGTGTGTGAAGGTTTTTAGGGGTTTTCTCCTTACCCCTCCAAGAGGCGGTTATGGAGAATGAATGGATGCAAATGAAATAGGCGTATTAGCAAGTGTACAGCTGTGTGCCAGCAGGCACCTCCTCAGTGCTGAGGATCCCTCAGTGGGTGCAGGCAGCGGAGTGCTATGCAATGGCTGTCCCTGGCTGCCCTTCAACCATCCCATAACTGTCCTGCAGCCACCAAATAACTGTCCCCGAGTAGTCCCATAACTGTTATGCAGTCGTCTCATAACTGGCCCATGGCTGTCCCTACACCTGTCCCATAACAGTCCCATAGCCTCCCAATTACTGTCCCTCAGCCATTCAGTAACTGTCCCGCAGCCGCCCAATAATTATCCTTATGCCATCCCATAACTGTCCCTCAGCCAAACCCATAACTGTCCTTGCAGCCATCCCTATAGCCATCCCATACCTGACCTTCAG
>JABFEA020000038.1:20999746-21022955 GCA_019775915.2 Cyphomyrus plagiostoma
GTTCTAGATCAAACTGGTTTGTTCAACTTTCAAGAAATTTGAGTTCTAGTGAGTTCGAGAACCGAGGTACCACTGTATTTTCTTTGGTTACTTACGATTAAGGTTAGGACTGGGTAAGGGTTAAGGTTCTTTGGATTAGGGTTCTACCAATGAAAATAAATGGAGAGTTCCCACAAAGATATGAGTACAGGTCTGTGTGTGTGCGTGCGTGTGTCTGTGTGTCTGTGTGTGTGTCTGGTGCTTAAAGAGATAACCCTATGCCCACAAGGAAGGCCTCTGCTCTTGTACCAATGAACAGGGTACTTACGTGTTAAGGTGAAAAGTTCAAGCAAAGGGTTAAATGAGCTGCATGGGTCAATGGGCCAGCTGAGCTGCGGTATGAAATATGCATAGTGCTGCATAATGTAGGGCTTCATGGAGATGTTTAACGTTGCGCAGTGCGGAGTGTATGAAGCTCACTGAGGTGTGTGATGTTAATGGCTGGGGGAGCAGTGCAGTGTTTAGGGGGGTGGGGGTTTAATCAAATGCAATCTATATTGCAAAAGGCTAATTGCGCTGTATGATTTAGTATGGTTAATTGAGCTGTGTGTAATGATATAATTAAGGTAATGTATAATGCTGATTGATTTGTATTACATATAAAGCTTACTCAGCTGCTTAATGTAATGGAATAAATCAACTGTTTAATATACAGAAATGGTAGTATTGTATTTGTTAGGTAATGTAATGCCAATTGACTAGATTTAATAGTGCTGTATATCATTCTGGGGTAACTGGGCCATGCTGTGCCGTTTATGGGATGCATTTGAGACATAGTCTCTCCACTGAGCGACTGCAGCCGCGTCCTGCCAGTTCACACCCACCAGGCCCCAGATCTTCTCCCCCAGACTTCCATGTAAGGCTTGCGTCTCCCTGATCCCGCTGGCTTCCCGTGACGCCCTCGGATGTAGCGCAGCGATTCCGTGAGTTTGGGGATTTGCACAGCCCTTCGTAGAATGCGCCTGACCCAAACAAGCCTTTAGAATCTAAACCCAGTCTCCCCCTTTCTGTTTTTTATCACTGTAGGCGGGACATATCCTCGTTCATCGCTGACATTTATGGCAGCAGACGATGCATGTTACATAGAGTCCAGTTAGCACAATAGAGTTTTAAGCTCTTCTTCTTATCCGTTACCTTTGACTGAGCTTTGTGGATGTCTTCAGCGTAACGCTGGTTTGGGTTTTAGGGTGTTAGCACTTTCTTTTTGAAGAATGAGCCTTATTTTAACCCAGTGAGGAGCTCAACAGAGCCAGACTCTTCAAACTGAAATTATAAACTCTTCTATCACTTCAGAGAATGAATAATGACAAACGTGTAACTCTCCTTTTCACAGAGTAGATTTCCTCAGCAATGATCCATCGTAGCCCAGAATGAATACACTGTGTCTGGATTTAATTTTGATCTAGAGAAGTGAAACTTTGACTATTTTGTTGATATGTTCGCAAATAGGATAAATATTCTGTTCATATCGATAGAAAAAATTCACAGTTATAGTTATAGTTTGGTTGTGGTGGTTAGCTATTCGCTCTGTTTCCTGGCAGAATACTCGTAGATGTTAGATAGAATGGCATTTTCAGAGGATGTTAAACAGATACTATGCATGACTGGAGAATTTGATGTGATACATATATGATTTGATGGATGGATGGATGGATGGATGGATGGACGGACGGACAGACCTCTGAGAAGCACTAAAGGTGGAAGTTGGAAGCTCCTCCACAGGCATCCCGTCCCACACAATCTCTGAAGCAGACCTGACTGCAGCTTGTCATCGGACAGGCAATAATGGTGTGCGGGCGGAACACAATGCCAGACTGTGGAGTCACAGTCCTTCCTGGAGTCTCCGGGTTTAATACCTGAACAGCAATAAAGAAAGGCAGAGAGTCATAGTGGAGGAGGGTAATCCTGACTGCAGGAGTCCATCACGCTTATTATTGGGTGTTTGGCAGCCGGTCCCAGGAGACAAGCTTTGTTGACAGTGTCAAGCTGGCTATGCTGTCGTCGGGGATGTAAAGGGACATTTCCAGGTCGGTGTGACTTCAGTGTCAGGGCTGTTCATTTAATCCATGGTGCTATTTTCTCATCCGTGTGGTCGCTGTCCGGAGCATCCTCAGTTTGCCGGTGGGGGCACCTCACACCCCCATGCAGCTCTGTGTAGGAATCTCTCTTTTAATAGGGGCACTCGAGCTCCTGGGATACAGCTACAAAGTCAAGGGTCTAATTTACAGCTGAGAAGAAGGTTTTTATCTGATAAAGAAAAGAGCAGAAAAACACATCCTGAGATTTGCGCTGAAATGTTACTTCTCAGTTTTATTCATTCCTTGTTTTTTCTTTTTTTTTTTGACAATGACTAAACGTTAAAAAAATAGTACTAGGAGCAATTTCCTGGATATTCTGGCTATTTTTAAATTCCATTTAAAAAGCCGCAAACCTGATAGGAAGTTTCCCTTTATTACAGCCTCAGTGACAAATGTTTTATTTTTCATGGGAATGCGGTAGAAATACCAGCATAAATAAATAAAAGCCGTTTCTAGCAATGTTCTTCTAACACTTCAGTCTGCTTCAAAGAACTTGGATGTTTAGGTGTTTTGAAGAAGCTGATTAATCAAAGCATTGAGGTGAACCCAGTGCATCTATCTTAGCCATGTTTACAGCCGGCTGACATATCAATAAGTCTGTGTAGCGGCTATGAAGTGCTGACATGTATGACACGATGACCAGAACAAAGTTCAAGGGGTCATTCGATACGCTTATTAATCTATTACCAAGTCCCTGCAGTGATACTGGCTGCATATTGATGTAACGTGTTTCAGATTTCTGAAGAATATTGTGGAAAAAAAATGAATTGCAAAATGTAATTTTATTAATTCAGTTATGAATTCTGCCCGTTTGGTCCATTTCATTTCACAGTGTCATAATATAAGCATACTTTCTACAGCTAAATAACCCAGCGGTTAATAATGTTACTAAAATAAACAAATGTAAATCATCACTTCTCTTATTTACTTCAGAAGAATCTGAGGATTGCATGTTTTGTCCTGTGAGGACAGTTTCCAAGGGAAGGGGACCCATTCCATTCCCTGATTTGTTGTCGTAGATATGTTACCGTGCATGAGACATAACACAGAGACACCATTTCTCTGCTCTTTATGATCAACGATGTATGTTTGTTCATCCTAGATGAGGCACGGATAAAGAAGAAGCCAGCTCCAAAGACCCCCCCAAAACAGGGTAAGGATCCTCTGCACTGTCAAATAGCATCAGGCAAGATAAGCTGAAATGTCTGGTCCTGAGATGTATATCCCTGGGTAATAGGAGTAGAGCAAGGCCTGCTGTTGGTGGGGTTCGCACTGTGCGGAGGTTGTAACTCAATCCCCAGAATGCCTCTGTTCTTCCTGTGCCAAAGGTCAGGTTTCTTCCCAAAAACGGAGCTACAGGCCTGGGCCAGACTGTCAGGCCAGCAGCTGTTGCAGTTGTGCATTTCTGGAGCAGTTCAGCCTTAAGTCGTTAACCCCACCTCGGTACTGGGGAAACAGGAAAGCCCTGAGCTTTGCCCAAAATCCCAGCCACAGATTGACAGAAGCAAGTGAGCCAGGTTGAGGGGGTGGGGGAGTTTATACTAGAATTCCCTGGAGGGGGGGGGGGGGGAATATGAAAGTGAAATAGAGAGGTCAGAGATCACAGGAACAGCAGCACGACTGTCTCCTCTGCGTCCTCTAGGCGCTCCACCTCAGGTCATCCAGTTCCCCGAAGACATGAAGATCCTAGCGGGAGAGAAAGTGGACCTGCTGTGCAAGTTTGGAGGTGCTCCACCTATCACCTGCACCTGGCTAAAGTTCAGGAAACCGGTGAGGACCAAATCCACGGCAACCTCAGTGTAGAAGCTGTACCCTCATCACATCTGTAATCAGTTATAATTCAGTCCAGCTTGCCTTTCGCTGGTTGAACCTTACTCACTTTAGACACGTCTTTGTCAGCGTTGATGTTGATGTGACCATGTCCCCCCCAACAGATCCCAGAAGGGAAAGATGACATGACCATGGAGACAACTGAGTCCACCAGTCAGCTGACCATATACCCCACCAAGCCAGACCACTGTGGCTGTTACACCATTGAGCTACAGAACAAGTTTGGCACCAAGCAAGCGTCACTCAACCTCACCATCGTGGGTACGTCACAGTGCGCTGGGGGCTGGAGAGCTGAAGTCATGGCTGGTGTTGTCCCTTCAGTCTGCGTTGCACTATGATCCAAATGTCATAACTATTAGTACTGGTCTGATTTTTTTAAGTTGAGTATTCAGGTCCTTTATCGGTTATGCCTGTTTCTGTCATGATGAAGACCAGTTGGTTGATAGCTGGTTGTGTCATGAATCTCAAAACGTTAAACGGCAGAAGGTTCCTTTTGCGTTTTCTTCTGTTTCCTTGAAAGAATCTGTTAAAGTTCTGTAGCTGTTTCTGTTGTAGTAATTATGGTTGTAAGTATTATAACTAGAACTGAAGTCAGTAAAAAGTAAAAGATTGTTGCGTTAGAAAAAAAGGTAATGATATATTTTCACGTGGATTTACTCACTATTCACACTTTTGTTATTTGTGTTATATGAGAAATGGTTTTTACACCATAAGTGCATTTAGGGCTCTTTGCTACCCCCAGCATTTTGTCCCCCTCCTTTCTTGGGTATCCATGTTACCCCCCTCACGCCCACAGCAGCTCTGCGTTTTTAAGGCTTTCCTAGCTGGGGGGTGCGAGCTCCCGTGTGGAAAACAGGAGCGTTCTGGATGCTAGCTTTAGCCGCGCCGTTGCCAATTTCCTTCTACGGCTTTGTTTTCCCTCTCCGGGACATTCCGTTTCACGTGGGAGCCGCTGCCACCACCGTCAAGCGCGGAGTGTTGGGGGGGGGGTCGAAGGCGGCCTCCTGCCTCAGGCCTCTGTGTGAGGCAGCACAGGCAGCTCCCTGCAGAAGGAAAAGCAGAGCAATGTTCAGGGAGGAGTTTGTGACCCGTGCTGACTTTGGCACATTACTCTGCCACCTGAAAGTAACCATTCTGCTGTCAGTATTACCTTGGATGCTTCTGGGTGAAGCCTGTTCAGCCCGGTAATATAAACAGGGCGGGTGAGGTTAGAATGTGAAATGGATACAGAAACATCTAGATACATACAGTTGTTGATCCTGCCAGTCAGACAGAGGCCGCCTCAGTGCGGTAATTGAGTGTGTAAGTGGAGAATAGGGTCTGTGTTCGGACTCATACGATGAGATGGGGAACCACATGGACTCAGATCCAAAGAATTGTAATACTGAGAATTTGGGCGAGATCTTTATGATCGTGGGCCGTGATGGTGGTCCCTCAGCGCCCCCAGGGGACAGAGCTCTGCAGTCTTTCCCATCACCAAGATAAAAGCTCCATCATTTACATTCAAACAAGGCTAGGCTGAGCTTAATGTTATTTTTTTTCCTTTTATATCCAAGCTCTATTCATGAAACTGGATGCTGGGATCATAAGGTTAACCAGCAATAAATGAATGTTTAAATCTTACTGTAACTGTGTAACTTATGTTGTAAGTTATACGGCCCTGGAAACACTGGCCTGCAGGGTAATATATCTTTTACATGGTTTATTCAAGGCAGTGATGATTTGTTCTGCACTGGAGGTCTAACAGCTTCTGAGTTTAAATCCACAGATCTGGATATTTTTACTGTTCCTGTAAAACATGATAATTTAATTTCCAGATACACAGGTGACAACAATACTTATACGTTTTTAAGTAGCCAGGCCTGGTTTTCTTGGCCAAGGACACAGGAAGGTGACTCTGAAGATACTTCTGCTTGTCCTGCCCAGCACTGGGAGCTTCTGAGGTTTACTTGTGATTGGTGCATTTCAGACAAACCCGACCCCCCCGCCCGGGTACCAGCAGCCTCCGATATCCGCAAGTCGAGCCTCACTCTGTCGTGGTATGGACCCACCTACGATGGAGGCAGCGTGGTCCAGTCCTACAACCTCGAGGTCTGGAACTCGGTGGACAAAGAGTGGAAGCCGCTCACCTCCTGCAAAAGCACCTCCTTCAATGTCCAAGACTTAATGGCAGACAGGCAGTATAAGTTCCGGGTACGAGCCGTCAACATTTATGGCACTGGGGAGCCCAGCGCTGAGTCAGTTCCAGTAACGGTTGGAGTGGAAGAAGAAGGTTAGCGCCCCCTAGTGGTCACTTCTAAATACACCTATACTTACAGAACACAGAACAAGACTGACTGAAAGCAGTTCAGCGGATAGCAGATTTTCAGTATCTTATGCACATTTGAGTAGAAATTATGGAAAATGAATCCCATAGCTGGTCTGATCTCACCAAAAAAATAGTCTTAACACCGGGCCCAAGTCCCTGCTCAGTGTGGTAACTGGCTTATTGACCCCAAACCCTACAGTTAAATTTTAAGGGTAATTCTAGCCACTCACAGACCATCACCCAGGGGAGGGAAGGGGGTCCCAAGACGAGACCCCATAAAATTCCCACGACCTCAGTCTAACTTCACACGAAGGGAACACACACCTTTAAAACAGCTTATGGTTCTTCTGTCGTCCCTCAGAAAAGAAGAAGGTTGAGGAAGAGGAGGAACCTGAAGCTTCTGATGAAGGTATGCACCTACACATGGTTTTCCTGGAGGATGGATTTATTATAGAGATAATACACATTTTAAAACACATTTTAATAGCAAAGGTCTTGTAATAAAAGTATTTATAAGTTATGAGCAAATTATGGTTTTACTGTTACTACAACATCAACATTTGTGTTTTTAAATATCAGTGATGACTGCATGCTCAATCTGAGTATATAACCCTACATTTCTGATTTGAGGCTGTTCAGCTGTGCCCCACATGACTGTCTTCTCCTCCTTTATGCTCATTGAAAAGCAGCTCAGCTTAGAATCACTGAAGTTGCCTTCTTGCCGTTCTGTTTTGCAATGTACTTTTATCCGATTGTTTTGCAGAAACAGAACCGGAGTACAGAGATGTGGTCATTAAAACCGACCAAACAGTCAAAGATTTCTACGACGTGGAGGAACGGCTTGGGACGTGAGTTACAGCTGGTGACCGTGGAGGCCACATATCTGAATGAAGGTGTACAGGGGGGGTCGTTTGTAAAAAACACTTCTGTCCTTTTTTTAGGGGGAAATTTGGACAAGTGTTTAAACTGGTGGAGAAGTCCAGTAAAAAAGTTTGGGCGGGGAAGTTCATTAAAGCCTTCTCGGCGAAAGACAAAGAGAGTGTGAGACAGGAGATCGGCATCATGAACTGCCTGCACCACCCCAAGCTGGTCCAGTGTGTGGACGCCTTTGAGGGCAAGTCCGACATTGTCATGGTCATGGAGATGTGAGTGTGCCCGTCCATCAGCCATTTTTGTTGAGGGTGTTGAGTTGAACATAGTTCTTTTTTCTCATTGGCATTGCTGTCTGATACTGCCTCAGTGGGCAGAGCTGCAGCCTGTCGGTTCGTGGGATCAATTCGTTCCCCGCCTCTGTGCAGGGTCTGCATGGGCTTCCATACGCAGTGGTTAGATGTGATTTCGGGGGAGTTGAGTCTACCTCATGTCCTGTGTGCCTAGGATAGCCTGCAGCTCAGCACGACTCGTCACTGCCTCACTGGGAATGGAAAATAAACGAATAACCACCTGCTTCTGTCTTGTTCTGGAAGTGACGCTTTGAAAGAGGCTGATCTGTCTCCAGTTATCCCAGTTGTACCATATATAGAAAAAGGTAGAAAGTTAAAAATAGAACAAAACCCATAAGCCCCACCCCCCCCCCCCCAAAGCTAGTTCCTCATAAGGGAAGAAACGGCATGTGCCCCCCATGTCTGAACAGCCTCCTGTGATTTTCTGAGGAATGTCCTGTGCAATTTTATCGACGAATGAAGTCTTACATGAGATATCTCCTTTTCCATTGTGCCATATATCATATGATGTATGCGTGACTGAAAACCTCTGCCTCAGAATGACTCTTATTTTTCCCCTTCCTGAGATTAGCTGTCCCTTAGAAGTAATCCAGACACCAGTCTGGCACAAAACTGAGACCATAATCACTTACTGGAAAGGGTTTCTCATGAAATATTGTCATTAAAATATGGCACATAGGTACAAAAATGTAACTGTCCAAAATAATAATAAAAATCGACAAATTAGGGTGCCTGGAATGACAATGGTTTGACATGAAAACTTTTGCAATGTCAACAATTATTAAGAACAGCCTTGTGATGACATGTCGTGAATGTGATTTGACGTGCTGGTAGGGTAGGTAGGGCGATGTCGCCGGTATGATGCGACATTGACTTGATGTGTTGTGACCTCTTCAAACCCACGTCGCATGTCACAGGATCTCTGGAGGGGAGCTGTTTGAGCGGATCATCGACGAGGACTTCGAGCTCTCGGAGCGGGAGGTCATTAAGTACATGCTGCAGATCATCGACGGCGTCAATTTCATCCACAATCAGGACATCGTCCACCTGGACCTAAAGCCCGAGAACATCATGTGTGTCAACAAGACGGGTAGCAAGATCAAGCTCATCGACTTTGGCCTCGCCCGTCGATTAGGTGGGTCTTACCTGGGAAATAGAACTCTTACTGTTCTTGTCAGGAGGGCAGAAATGGCAGACATCACTTTCCTTGAATATGGAAACCTTACTCCCCAAACATGGTTGATGCATCTTTTAATTCTCTTTTCCATTTGCTCACAGAAAACTCAGGATCCCTCAAAGTTCTTTTTGGGACACCAGAATTTGTGGCTCCAGAGGTGATTAACTATGAGCCCATCAGCTATCAGACCGACATGTGGAGTATAGGAGTCATCTGCTACATCTTGTGAGTGAGGAACAGTCCCGTCTGTCCTACACACCATATTGCTGGTGTTTCTAAAACAGCGAGTGAGGAGTGTGACCGGGAATCTCAGTCGCTCTGTGTCAGACCGGGGAAAGCCAAGGCAGCACAATAAATTATTGATCTCAGAAAAAGCTTCTTGAGAACATCCGAGAATAAAAGAATCCAACTTGCATTCTACGGCGTGTGAGGAGGTTAATTTAAAAATTTAATCCCTTGCGTGCCTTTTGACTAAAAGTGGGGCATAAAAATTCAACTTAAGGAGGAGGAATCCGAGGGCCAAAGCAATGGTGCTGTGATGACTTCACTAAATCGTTAGCCAAGCTGATTTAACCACGAAGGAGTTACCATCTGACAGCATAGTTGCATACTGGTTAACAAAAACATAATCGATAACATTTGTCAGATAGACTTAACAAGGCACATTTACTTTTATAGTCATCGAGGTGAGCATTTTTTGGGCAAATTAGGCCAAGGTTCATGTCCCTGCCATTCTGCAGGAACTGTTTCATTCTTGGACTTCAATTAGCCAGCTAGACCTACCACTGGCGATTTCAGGCTGCCCTGCTCTGACTGTATATCTCATAAATCTCTTACAGATCGCTATGCTGTACATTTCTTGCCTTAGCTAGAGCATGGAGAAGAGCCATGTTAGCGCTAACTAGTAGCATTTTTGCTTTGGTTACTTGACTTGAACGGTCACCAATTTAGCTTTCAGGAATGGTCTTGCTGCTGGTAACCTGTTATTTAGACTAAATTGCTTACATTGTATAAAGTGCATGCTATTTTAAGACAGTATAAAACACTGCTACAGAGCTTCATTAAGTATTTTCCTGCCTTCATCTCATTATCTTCATAACGGCAGTTGGACTTATCTTTCTGAGCTTCTCTGACGTTTGCTGTTCCTCAGGGTGAGCGGACTTTCCCCCTTCATGGGAGATGATGACAATGAGACACTATCTAATGTCACTTCGGCCACGTGGGATTTTGAAGATGAGGCCTTCGACGAGATCTCCGAGGAGGCCAAAGACTTCATCAGCAAACTTCTGAAGAAAAACCTAAAGTGAGCTCTGGTTGATGCTGCTAATTTAGAATAAACATTTGCGACATGTCACATGCTTACCTTTCAGAAATAGGACTTGCACTCATCAGTGATTCACAGCTAATGACCCTCTACCAATATCTTCATGGTGCCAGTCCGGTAGGGTGAGGCCTATAAGAAGGACATTCATGCATGTGGTCATCCTTCTCACTGCAGGTCTCGGTTGACATGTCCTCAGTGCTTAGACCATCCCTGGCTGAAGCAAGACACAAAGACTATGGAGGCCAAGCAGCTTTCAAAAGAAAGAATGAAGAAGTACCTTTTGAGGCGGAAATGGCAGGTAGGGAGATTCCCAGTTCTGCTAGGGCCACTTTACCCAGGTACCTCTCAAACGCCAGTCTTGAAGTCAACTTTTTCCAACTTTAGATGCTCCTAATTTGTGTCTCAGTGTTCTTGGAATCATGAAATTAAGTGGCACAACTAACAGACAAAAACCCTGTTTATTGCTCCTCCGAACAGAAAACGGGTCACGCAGTCCGAGCCATCGGCAGACTGTCCTCCATGGCCATGCTGTCAGGCATCAGCGCAAAGAAGGGCGGCTCTCCCACTGGAAACCCGACTGAAGGTAACCCAGACACCCCGAACCGGTGCTTAGTCCACGGAGCCAGGGACAGTCCAGCTTTAAGGGGGATTATTTTATGAATGATTCTCTTTTTGACCCCACACTGCGGGCACAGATGATCTGGCCAACCAGTTGCTAGAGACCATCGAGGATGAAGAGAAGTCTCACACCAAGCCCATCTTCATCACCGTCATAAAGGACGTGGAGGTCGTGGAGGGCAGCGCCGCTCGCTTCGACTGCAAGATCGAGGGTAAACGCATCGCCGTCTGGAACCGCTTCCGGTGTCGCCTTCCAGTGGCTCCCTATGATCAGGCCACAACCAGATGTGCGGTTTCAGGAGCCTTAAAATGCACCGGTTATGCAACAAAGCATTCAGGAGCCTTAAAATGCACCGGTTATTCAACAAAGCATTCCCGACAGATGACTCACAGGGAAGCTATTAATGAGATCCATTTCAACTTTAAAGAAATACGTGAAAACTTCCTGTACATGGAGAAATGTTTACTTGCTTTTATAATGGTGCAAGTGAACCTAGGATTTAACAGTCATGATCAACCTACTGTTATATCTAATATAATGAAAATAGCTTACATGTAGTATAACCTACTGTTTTTGAATTTTGAATATGGCCATTTTGGGGCAATGCAGTGTCTTGGTGGTTGCCCCTGCAGAACTCACACCCTGATGATTGTGCTGTGAGATCTCTCTTATTTGTATCTGCAGTCTTTCTGAACCTCTAAGCGTCTGAAGTTCCCTGATTTATGTTGTCAGGATACCCCGACCCAGAAGTGGTGTGGTACAAGGACGACCAGCCCATCAAGGAGACGCGTCACTTCCAGATAGACTACGACGAGGAAGGGAACTGCAGCCTGGTCATCTCTGAGGTGTCCAGCGACGACGACGCCAAGTACACCTGCAAGGCCGTCAACAGCCTGGGTGAGGCCACCTGCACGGCGGAGCTCCTTGTGGAGTTCATGACCGAGGAAGAAGGAGAGGATGCCGGAGAGGAGGGGGAAGGGGAGGAGGAATAGAAGAAAGACATGTGAACTCCTTCGCCAGTGAACTTATCCTGTTTTCATGACCGCTTGCTTCCTCTGACAGACTGACCAATGGGGGAAGAGCACACTTTCATCACACTGTCCCTATGATCCTGCACTCTCTCTCTTAACAGTAATTGCATATATCAGGCGTCAATTAATACAGCAACATCATTGACATTCCAGTGATGTTCCAGCCGGTTTATAAGCGGGTATTCCGATTCCGCACTTCGCCAAAGAGGTTTAGAAAAACCGATGAAGCCAAACTGACATCCACATGTGATTGTGTGTTTTCCTTTCAGTTTGATGTTTGAAGTTGCTGAGATGCTTGCCCCCCTCGTGTTTTTTTAATGTATCAGTTTTAAATTTATTTAAGCACAGAGTCCATATCATGTCGTAGTTTCTGCGTAAGTTTTTAGCATGCAGCTCTCCACTGTTTCCCGGATTGCAGTTATAGACAAATCGAAACAAGTGACACTATTTTATAGCCCAATATATGTCTTTAATTTTTATAAAGTGTATCGGTTTGACCAACTGCTGACTTTAAGTAATGAGAAACACTACAGCTGTAGTTACTCACTGTTCCAGAATAAATGTTATCACAAAAACCATATTCGTGCTACATGAATGATGAATGGGATCTCAGTGAAGAAAGAAGCTTCCTTGACTGAAGCATGAACTCAAGTCATCCATGTACATTTTACTAGAGAAGAAGTCTGAGTAGGTGATATATTGTGAGAAAATGCATTCTGAATGCATTGCTGGTCGTGAATGTGAGTCAAAGCTTCAATATTTAATTCTTTAAAAGCATTTCCTATAACAAGATTAGTTATGATTTGTTCCTCTGTTGATAATTTTGAGGACTATTTAAAGTTTCACATTTTATTTACACTGATGAGCTAAAAAGTAATGAGCACACCCGCATGTGAAGCAAGTAATGTTGACTAATAAATATATTAGTCTAATTAAAATGGTTCATGTTAGGGTTTGGGATTTATTCGACAGTAAGCTAACATTCAATGCTTGTGGTCGACATGTTGAATGCAGAAGAAATGGGCAAAAATAAATGTCTGGGTGATTTTGATAAGGGCGAAAGCATTATGGGCAGACGACTGGGTCGGAGCATCTCTGAAACGGTAAGGCTTGCGGGCTCAGGGTCTGCTGTGGTGAGTACCTACTGAGACCGGGCTGAGGAGGTAAAAGCCATGAACCACTGACAGGGTGATGGGCGGCCAGGACTCATCGATGTGGTACAGAAGGGCTACCGTGGCAAAAATGGCAGGTAATTCTGATAGTGACACACAGGGCGTCGAGTCCTTTGATTGTGGGGCTATGTAGCCACAGGCCAGTCAGGGTGCCCATGCGGGCCCCCGTCCACCACTGAATGTGCCTAAAATGGGCAGATAGTTGTCAGAACCGGACTGTGGAGCGATGGAAGGTCATCTGGTCTGATGAATCCCCATCTTCTATTGCATCATGTGGATGGTCGGGTGCATGTCGAGCCAAGTGCTGGTGGGTGGAATGTGTCAAACCATTAGATCTGATCCACATCTTCGTACCTCTATGTGCAGCAGTGCCCTGAAGAGAAGAACATTCCATCCACTACCCTGTGCAATCGCAAAAGACCCATTTAAAAGGTGCATTATTACTATATTGTTAAAATCTCCTTGCTGAAAACAATTTGCATAATAGAACAGTAACGATAGACCGACCAACATATTTTAAAATTTAAACATCTTGCTGTGTTTTTGTGGTTTGAAGGTAGGTAGTTGAAACCATAGTTGAAACCATGGCCATAAATTATGGGGTAAATTATTGTGGTGGGGGGTTGTAATCTGACCCCAATAATCAAAACCAGCCAATACATCCTCCATGCCCCCCTTTAATGGAGACCCCCCCCCCCCCCAATGCTCTACCCAAAGTTATTATCTAGGTTGACGCCTGAATTCAAATTGGCAAATCTGGATACAAATAAGAAATGGTTATAACCACTAACCTTCATGCAAACATGAAATACTACTGTAAACATTATAAAAATTTACAGATAAACTACGTGAGAATTCCGGCTTATGCTTCGCCATTTGACGGCCAGAGGGAGATATAGTCTGCTTACTCTGAGTTTTACCTCTATGGACTTATTATGAAATACACCTGTGTTCTTCCATTTTAATATTTTCCCTTTTCATCCATTTTCTCCGATTTCTGCAAAGGTTCATTCACTAGCATGCACTGATGTTTTGTGTTTTTTTTTTTTTGCTCAAAAAATGACAGGAGTCGTTATTTTTATCATGTTCTGCAATATATTTTGGTGCCACCAGATGTCGCTAGCGTCTCATTGTTATGGATGGCTGCTTTAAATCAATATTTTATAAAGAGATTATAATTAGCAGGCATAAATTTGAATTTTTAAAGGTTTGTATATTTAGTGAAAGAGCGTTTCATTTTTGTTAAAAATACAAAATTAAAACATAAAAAAGTTAGAAGCTGTATTTTATGTTACCCCCTGTATACCACATTTGGTGAAACAGCACGACACGAAAATTTCTATTTCCCTGTGTGGCATGAATTTCAGCGTAACACAGATGTTTGACTGATTGATTAGCTCACGCGGACAGATGACGACTTGCCTGATTACAATGGCCCTACTGTGCCGCATCTATCCTTTCTCGTGCTTGGACTGGCCTGTGCGATACGTCAAAGGGCAAAGACAAATTAAGCGGCATCTGGGAGCGCGACGTCCTATAGGCAACCCCACGCACAGACATCATATTGTTCTGAGTCTTATTTTTGGCACGTGTCCACAGTTCTCTTGTAGCTTTATGCCTTCAGGTTATAGCATATGTGGGTCAGACCTTAGAATGAGCTTTAACCATACTGGTTTACATATTTCCAGCTCTGTGGAACTTTTTAATTGGCCGCTATCTATCCTTATTACTATTCGGGCAAGCTTTGTCAAGTGGGCAAATATTTGTGTTGAATCATTATACGTTAAGGTAATGAATCATTTCCTTAACAAGATGTACAGCTATTGGCAGTAAGGTGGGGAGTGCAGCACTTTTGGTATGATGCTACGCAATAAAGGCAATATTCTGATGCATGAGTTATAGTGTGTCACATCTAGTAATATTAAGATTTTTTTCTTTTCAATCCGTGTCTTTGTTCCATGCTACAGTGAGTCGTTTTATTTCCAGCCGGTCACCTGCTGTTTAACTTCCAGAACATGGTGTTTGTATCAGGTGCTCAGTGCTCTGCCTCCTCTCTGTTCATAAATGAAGAACCGACCTCTGTTGGTTAGTTAGTGGAGTTAACTGTTTGGAGCGGTGAGTAGCCTGCATGAGCTGGTTTGTATAATCCCCAGTTTAATCACATTAGTGAATAGTTAAATAACCACGTGTTTTCTGCCCTGGTGAAAGTCGGTCTTATTTTAAGCATTTATTTAAATAGTCATGGAAGCCAATCCTGACCTGACTGCCAAAGAATAATGCTTTGAAATTTTAAGACGCGGACGACGTAATTGGGATGTTTATTGCCTATATGCCATGATCATTCACCTTGATCGGAGTCGATTACAAACTAAGGACACACGTTTTGTTTAAACACGGGTAGGGACAAAATCAGCCCCGAACCCCTACGATACCGGAAAGGACGTGTCCCTACCGTTAATACGCCCTAGATACACCTACACAGATATTTCCTCACATATCCAATGTAAAAAAAATAGCCCAAATGAGGAAAAATAGGAAGTTTCGAACTACTCAAAATTTAATTCATCCATCGTTCAAACAATTATCCAATACATGCTTTAATTAAAATGGTCTCTCATTTCTCGTAGGCCTACTATTGAGTTATACCAAATCCGTTTTTTATTCTCATCGAATAGCCTGCATGTCAGCCTAGCATACTTCTATTACAGCCAGGTATAGTTAACAGTAGTCTAAAATTGTGTTGGATAAAATTTATCAAACCAAACACTTCACTTTCAGTGCGTGGCACGCTTGTGTGGATAATTGTAGGCTATTCCTTTCAATAACATCCATACAGCAAAAAAATAACGGAGAAACCGAAAATCAAATAAATGTCACTTTTCATCGATATATAAACATTTTTTTATTTTTATTTTTTAAAAGACTCCAACTACCAGAATGCAATATAACAAATATCAGTCTCCTTCGCTAGAGCTTTTGGCGCGCCCAGGGGGGCAGCTTGAAAGGGCGCATTGTGTTGGGAAGTGACTGTAGGGCGTCCTGGGCACTCGGGTCCTGCTCAGTGTGCTGTCAGTGCCGGGGGGTGGGATCCGCAGAGTCTGAATCATGAACATCATCATCGTAGCCGACTGGGAGGGGTGCAGAAATTGTGCAAGACACGGCTAAAGAGCGCCTCCGTCCTTCCAGCAGATGGAAAGGCTGGGGAATCCCTAAGACTCTCAGCAGGATGCAGGGGGGAGACGCGCATGTTCCCCTCCGGAGCTGCGCTGCGGTGTGACCAGCCTGGAACAAGACTGCGGAGTATCAGCGGATAATAAACCCATTTAACGCCTAGCCCGAGTCGCAGTGGTTGTCCGTGAAGGTTGATCGCTTTATTAAAAGACTGAAATATGGGGAACGCGGGGAGCATGGATTCTCAACAAACTGATTTCAGGACTGCGCATATGCCCCTGAAACTGCCGATGCCGGAGCAATGTGAACTGGAAGAGCGTTTTAACGTCGTTTTGGTAGGTTAATTAATGCTTTCTAATATATCTGAAGGAACGTTGATTGGTTTCTGTTTCAAGTCTGTTACGTCTTATCACAGACAGCGGCAGCCTTATGGTCTGGTTGCCACTGCCCTTTAGAGTATTTAGCTGTCATTATCTGGGATGTTTTGAATATTGCCGGTCTGATTTAATTGCAGACTAGCCGAATAACCATGATTAGATTATGTTCCATCTGAGAATACTTGGCGGACAATATGCGTCCCCAGCAGCCAACACTGGAATCAGTGCGCGCATATGGGAAAACCACATGGACTATTACTAATTTGCAATTTAAAGCGTTTATGGTGGCTACAGGCTTCACACAACTTCCGTATGTATTCTCTCTCCGGTAAAGGGGAAAGCTAAATACCAGTCAGTGCAACAAGTAGCCTATGTATGCCTATAGCAGATAAGAGGAAAGCAAAATTCTACCTCTCATTTTTCTGAAATTAGAAAAAGGGGAAAGAAATGTGTATTCGATTTGTCTGAGTAGATTCAAACACAGTTAAACATGAAGAAACTCTGTTTATACACTAAAACCGGGATGTTATTAAATACCAGTCGTTCGCAAAATAGGCCTAATAATTAAAAAATCCCAATGGACATTCGCTTGATTACGGTCCCTGAGCAAGTATTTTAAAATACCACTATGGCTCTGTAGCAATACATTATATAAATATATATCCTGATTTGCAGTATTTGCTAGTCGTTTCGTATGTGATACATCTAGCGATGGATCGAGTATGTTTATTTCACTGTGTTAGTTTCCGCTTATTTAAAAGGAAAAAACACAAGTAACGAGAAAAGCAGAATAAGTAAATCCGATTCCTGAAGATCGCCACACTTTTTTAGTCTTCCGCGTCTGAGGGTGTAATTTAAGGATAGCGGGGGCTGTCTGCCGAACACGCAGCATGATCTGCGGTATAAAGGCGGATTCAAACGGGCACCGGGGCGCTTTGAAGTGATCCCGATGATATTACAGCGCTCCGACACGCTTTACCCTTAGTCCAAAATGTTAAAAATGTGCTTCTCCGGGGGAGCGTTTTATTGCCTGGCATCAATTAAGTGCGTTTACTCAGCCATGCAGGAGCGCCGGTCGTAGGACTGTGATCTCTGGGCAGCCGCGCAGTTTGAAGATGCACCTGCGTTTCGCTGGCAAGTTGGCTTTAATGATCTTTTGTTTAAGCTGATCATCTGTCGGTGCGCAACAAGATCTCATTTAACATCTGGCACATCAAAAAGCCTTTGCATGGAAGAGCTCATGCTTGGTCGTGGTGCTTATAAATGTTGTCACTCACCAAGTCATTAATAGCCCTTGGAAAGGGAAAAAGCAATCGCCCTCTATATAGCTGGTCGTTGCTGCTGGTGACTCTAGCCTAGTTTTCTTTTTTAAAAAATTATGATGGAAAATGTTTTTTTTTTGGATGGAGGGATGCCTGAGTTTTATAAGCTCATTCTGGGACATGCCACACACCAGCCTGAGATGGTCATTGCTCTGAAAATGGCTGTCCATAACAAAGGATGTTGCAGAAGCAGCAGTGAAAGCAGGATTTAAAACAATACCTGTCATTCACTGGTTTTATATTCCTCGTGTTACATATTCCAGTTGTTGTCCTCACATTTAGTTACAGCTGTTTGTTTCCATGTTCCTGGTATCTGGTAACTTTTCTCATCACTTGCTGCATGGTTCTCTCATCATTTAAATCCAAACTGTTGTTGAGGTTGGATGAAGACTAATTCAGGGCTTGGAAAATGAAAATGACGACGTATGACAGGCCAGCAGCTGAGAGGCCCTGCCTTAAGCTTGGGCTCTGCATGGTGTTCAATCCTGAGTCGCTGTTGGAGACCATGGCTTGTCATAGTGATCTTCTTGGGTTGTAATTGGCTGACAGATGTAACCTGGCTGGTGTGTGTGTGTGTGTGTGTGTGTGTGTGTGTGTGTGTGTGTGTGTGTGTGTGTGTGTGTGTGTGCGCACTTTCACTGGGGGGAGGGACTGGTTACTAGCTGCAAGGTGATGAAGCATTTCTCCTTAATCTTTAAGGATGGCTCATGTTGACTGAAATTTCATCATACACAGAAAATATTACCACTGAATGTGTTTCGGTCTTTCCGATTGTTAATGCACAAGCTGGAATTTCAGTACTAAGCTTATATCCTTATTGTCTTTGCATCTGCCTTCAAAAAAGTCTGAAGTGTGGTCAGAGAGGCATGGAAATTATCTTGGATACAAGTCAATGCCTTAATCTAAAGTGACTTCTATATCCCTATAATATTAATTCTTTTAACAAGCCCGAAACTTGAATTTCTTCGAGAATGAAGTGCTCTCCTCAATAGTGTAAAGGCAGTTGCCTCTCTTTATATATCGTTATTGAACCTGTACGTCTTTGATGATGAGTGATTTGAAGCAGCACTGGGTCTCATCCAATTCTTCAGAGCTCTTGGCCGGCCCACATTCGGATCTGCGTTTACGAGGATGTCTAAGTGTGCAGAGAACCTTAAATGAATTTCGATGAAAAGGGCGATGTCAATCAGTCCATGACTGCGACAGTGTGCCTGGGATACTGCCCCGATTTGTCTATTTCTTATGTCTGAACACTTCATTTTCTAGACAGCCAATTGTCAAGCCCATGTGTGCTGGCGGAGCTGAGATGTGAATAGGCTGTGGGATCTGGGGTCCTGGTTGGTCGCTCGCTAGGTGGGTGGGTGGGTAAGCGGGTCGTTCTCGTGTCGCCGTGAAATGAAATTCACTCTACCTGGTTTACAGGTGTCCTTCACAGCTTGCAGCGTGGAGCTGTTGTGTGATTGGATGCCCAGCGAATTCCCCAGCTTGCACCGAGACGATGGCCTTCCCGGCGAAGGCTCTCTGCTCTGACGCAACTTGCCTTGCTGCCACTATGAGTTCGGCACTGTGATCGTGCTGCTTAATGGTTTTATTTCTGTGTAAGCTGCTGTGAGGGGTTCAGCAGTGCTTGCTGGCAGAGTGTGCCCCGTAACTGTCTCTGCTTGTCAGTGTCCAGCACTGATGACATCACCAATTACTCGCGAGAAATGATCAGCAGGCGTTTTGAGATGTGGCTTCGCTGGGCCCAGTTGTGAGCACCGTAGCCTCATGCCCCAAACCCCCCCCCCCCCCCCCATTGCAGCTTTCTGTTGGGCTCTCTAGCTTCCTGAAGTGAAGTGTGTCTGAACTGCCTGAGGTGTGTGTGCCTGGGCTGAGCTGGTGCCCCATGCAGGGTGTCCTTTGCCCTTTGCTTTCTGGCTTCAGGCCCACTTCAGTTACTATATAACATGCGGTGAATCTATAAATAACTTGGAAAAAGCTGGAGGTCCAGGGTTGTACCTTTTGGAGGTTGACTCCTGAAAATCACGCATTTGAATGCTTCTGTGCACATCTCCCACTTAGCTCTCCTTTGAGACATAAATGTAGAGGATGCAGTATTACGACTGGGCTCCGTTCCGACAGACGTTGAAATGGATGCATGTCGGAATAGGATAACCACACTGAGCATTAGGCGTGTGAAACAGACTGGGAGTTGCGTGTGGGTCTGGGATGGTGACGTTGCTATACGGTATGGTACTTTCCCACCATGATTATCGTACTGTATGCAATGCACACTAGGTAGCGTAACACTGTCAAACATACACTCACCTGAAATATTACCTATACTTAAAAAAAATAAACTTCAGTCATATGTCCAAGTTGCCCAAAGTCAAATGGGTAACAAGGGACAGTGTGTATACAGTTGGGGTCTGGTCGTCTATCCACTGCCCCTGGAGCGTCTTGTTCAAGGGCCCCACAGACTTGTGACCATTTTTTCGAAGCCGGCGCTCAAATCAGCATCCTTCTGATCCCTCAGTGTTCAGTTCTTGAACCATTTTGCATCCAGCTTTTTTCCTCACACATTCAGCATGCATAATTCTAGTCGTAGAAGATAATATGGAAACCTTATTGCAGAAGGTCTCTAACTTGCTTCTGAAATATGTTTCTCCTTGGTCAATTCTGCGAAGGAAGGAACTTTCTGAGCCGTCTTTGGCTACCTGGCTTAGCTCTGTAATCTAACCAGACTTTATCATCATGACTAAGGCTGTCGCCAAGATAACAGAGCAGCTGTTTCACATGTGACCTACAAAATGAAAGTAATATGTTTCGTTTTACTTGATCTGTAGGCTTGATGTATGTTTTTCAGATTTTCAGGATTACTTAGGGGTATGTTCTTGAGTTACATACAGTATTCAGGCACTGATTTAGGTCTTCAGAGTGCCTTTGATACACGATAATCATAACTGTTTTATGATGCACTTAGTGTGGTACTGTACACTTCAGAGTTTTCCCTCGTTCTTTACATTTTGTAACTCCTACTGGTGATACTCAATTAATATGTACAAACACTCTTCCCGTCGTTGAACCATTTGTTTGTTTGCTTTTCTGAAATCCTTATTTCATCAGAAGTAGGAGCTTGCAGGAGATTAGAGTATAAAACTGATTACTGAACTGTTCGTGCATTTAATTGTCCCTCTAAGTAATCCCTGATTCTGATACCATAGTGCTGGTTTTTTTTGTTTTTTTTTGGCTGTTGTATTATATTATTGGATCAAAGCTGGCTATGATGAGGATCGGCATAAACAAAATGGGTTTTGCTGACTGTGTTTGAAACAGATGTGGAGAATCCTGCGGCAGAGCCCAGAGGGGTGAGGCGTTTCTGTGCTTGTTTATTTCTGGGGCATCGGAGTGTTTATCTTACTCGGGGGGGTGGGCGTGTATTAAAAGCCACGTGGCACTGTATTTACACTTCGGCATGAAAGCTGAGGAGGCTGGTTTACACGCGGGGAGAAGACACTGGACACCAACCTGGTTTCAGTGCCCCTCTCTCTCCCTGGAAAGAGATCAAACCCACAAGCTGGTTTCCTGCCTAATCTGTCAGTGCCTTGGCCTGGAGTTGACTTTGTATGTCTGACACCTGAATGAATTCTCACCCGTTTGTATGTCTTTCAGTGCTGGTTTATTCATTTCTTCTCTGTGAATTTTGTAAATCTCTGCATGTCTGGTCATATCAGCTTTTGAGTTTGGATGGAACAACAACAACAAAAAAAAATGTTATAGCTGTTCCAGAAATGTTCACATTATGTTTGAGAGTTGGGACATGTTCTGGTGGGGCTATTTCTGCCCTCGGTGTTCAAAATAATTCGATAGAACTTTCAGCCCCACTACTGGTTGCTGCTCTTAAAAGATTGATTTGATTTGTCCGGTCACACGGCTCCTTAGGAACACGGTCGTCGGCATGTGGCCCTGGTGAATCTCTCACTCACGTGACATGGTAAATTGCACAAGGGCTCACCCGGGAAAGATGACTCCATAAAAATGTGCGTTTGCTGAATCTGGACTAAGCACGGGATCCTCATGGAAAACTTTCCTTCCCTCTAGCTAGCGTGTTGCTTGGGACCTGCTGGCAGATGGGAAAGTTGTGAGGGAATTATAGTAGCATGCTTGACTGCGATTTGTGGCCTGGGGGGATTGTTTCTGATATAATTTGCTGTAAATATCCTAGATTATTATCATACCAAATTTTGTATGAGAAGTGCAATTTCTGTCTTTTATAAAAATAGCATCTCTGGCTGTTTGCTTTAGATGCCATTTGCCTGTTGCGAGGGGCTGTAACGTGTAGGTAGCACATCTGTCTCCTATAACCACCTTAAATGCTTTCAGATTGTTGTCCAGATGTTGCTGATGGTTTAATTAACATTTCCATAACACCAGGCTTTTGTGACGATGCTGTTCTTTCAGAAGCAAATAATCTTTTTTGACGTTGGCTTGAGCTTCTCTGATGAACATTGAAACATTTGTCCTGCAAAGTATTGCTTTTTTTAAACCATGAATAAGTATAAAAGCGATATAGAGTGGAAACTATTCATAGTTATGACCAACTGCTTATACGGCTCAAACTTCTGTACAAGTACCTGTACAAATACTTGATTAAATAATTTTGTTATAGAAATCAAATAGTCTGCTTACAGTGTTCATTTTGGGTCTTTTTATACATAACATATGAAAAAAAAATGTAACTGCAGTAATTCTTATTTTTTAACTTTACTTTGACTTCTGGGTAGTCGCATCTTTTGGTAAATCTCCACAATCGAGCCACTGACATGCAGCAGTCAAACCACAATCGCCTCTATTTTATGCACAATATTGTCCTGTATTATAGCGTATTTGAATTATACGCGGTTCAGTAAATTAATTTGCGGCGCACTGTAATTTGAAGAGACTTTTAAACGGCTATACTATATTTTGAAATCCTCAGTAAAATGAAGCAAATATCGGCGCTGTCCATTTTATTACGTTATATTCATGTAATAAATATACAAATGTCAATTAGATGGCAATCTGCCTCAGACATAAAGAAGATGTAATTTGTTTTTTTTAAAATCAGTTATGCTTATAGTGATCAATTTCTCCCACACAGCCTCGATCACTATAAGCAGTTTCCCCTGTATTTGATTTTTTTCTTGAAAAAAATATAACATTTTCTTTTTATTATTTGAATATAAGGAAATGACAGTAACACTTAAAGCATCCATGTATAATGCATTCATAAAGTATTATAAATTTGGCTATAAATATTTATAAAAAGGCATAGCACATTATAGCCATGTTAATTATGCATTATGAATACTCTATGAGGCTCTCATCTATAATACACTTTAGACACCTTTATAATGTATTATAATTAGGGCTGTCGAAATTAACGCGTTAATTGCGATAATTAAATTTTGGAATTAATTACGTTAGAATATTTAACTATAAACGCAGATGAGTCGCTCCCATAATTCCACTTGTTTTGTTTACCGCGCCACTGAAAATGGAGAAGCAGGAACAGGATGG
>JABFEA020000038.1:21026942-21037324 GCA_019775915.2 Cyphomyrus plagiostoma
ATGCCACGTAGAATTAAGGCAGTTCTGAAGGCGAAAGGGGGTCAAACACTGTATTAGTATGGTGTTCCTAATAATCCATTAGGTGAGTGTGTGTATGTTTATATTTATATATATATATATATAAAATATACACATGCGCGCACACACACAAAATCATGGATTGCATGTGTAGCACCCCCTAGGCCTATCTCCGGGTACTAGAGGGCGCTCCTGGGTTCTTTTGACTACTCCCAGGTATTTTATATTTTAAAAGGATTTCGATCTTGGTTGCTTTCTACTAATGCTAACTAATATAAACCTCTCTGTCAACAAACTACATGCACCACCCACACACAAAACACTTTTCCCCAATAACTCCCACTTCACCATATGACCATGAATAGAATCACTCGACACTACTCACCACATATGTGAAACTATACACTTTACTCAACGAATTGTGAAAGATAGAATAAATCAAAGCAATACAATATACAATCAAATAATCCAGCAGTTTTTCTATTTAAATACAACAAAAAGATTATCTAAATAAACAAGTTTCCGGTAAAATAAATACTTCTGCTGAGTCACTTTTTGACAACCAAAATATACGATCCTGCGTCCAATAAACTCCTAATTACAATATTACTATACCAGAAATAATTATACCCACACTCATACATAAATTATAGTTACTCACACACACACACCAACCCCAGCAGGCTTAACCCCGAAACTTTACGTTGCAGGCCTGACGAAGCTTGAGTGCGGTGTGGCCAAAAAATAACGACCCCTTCACTCCTGAAGGAGTATTTAACAAAACCAAGGTCACAGTACCTTACTCTGACTGAGCTTCGGTGAAACTGGAGAGTAGAACTGCAGGGTGGAAATCCATCATCCATTGTCCTTGCCGCTCTGCTCTCGCGGATGAAGTGCCTTATGTCCGCTGTCCGGTAACGTTGGTCTCGTTTGCACGGCGACGACAAAAAGCTTCTTCTCCGTCGATGCAACTCACTAACTGAATAGTCTCAGACTCTCGTACAATACGTTATTCACTTATTGCGCATTACTCCACTCGAAACAACAGGGATATCACGAACATACAGCTTTTACAGCTCAGCGTCTTCTCCCTGCTCGCTCTCCGCTCCTTCTCCTTCTTCTCCCGCGCTTTGTCGCTTTTCACGCGCCCGGGTTTCTCTTACCCTTTGACCTCAAGGTCACAGTTTACACATACAAAATTAATAAATCAAACTCATGAATTTCCCAAACAAATATGGCTTCATACATTACCCATTTTTTCATCAAATTAAATAATTATAAACCATTACAAATCATACTTTCACATAACATTCAAAACATTAACCTTACACACACATATATAGAACTCCATTACCCAGAATTCCATACACACACTACTATATACAATATTAGTCTTTAACATTCAGTTTCCTCAAATGTTAATTTCCACCGGGCTACACATGGAATAGCCTTATCTGTTTACATCGGGTTTCATGTGGATGAAAGAGAACGTGTGTGTGTGCGCGTGCGCGGGTATACATACCCTAATGGGGGACACAATGTTCCCATAACGTGATAAAATTATTTTTTTTCCCTTTTGGAAAAATCGGTAACTGCTATGGAAAAAACTAAAAATGCAAAAAACTCTTGTATTTTGTTTGGATACTTATGGTTATGGTTAGGGCAGATGTGTTAAGGTTGTCATAGTTAGGTGTTAAGGTTGTCATAGTTAGCGTTAGCATTTTTCCCATAGAAGTGAATGAGCGGTCCCCATAAGGATAGGTATGCCCGACGTGTGTGTTTGCTTGGGGAAGGGGGTGGTTTCCAGCTTTATGGAGGATGCAGTTTTAGTATGAGGGCCAAGCTGCACAGGGACCCTCACCCCACCTGGGACTGGCTTCGCTGTTCTGCCAGCTTTGATTGAAGTTCCACTACAGGGTGGCTCCTGGGTCTGTCACACTTGAAAGGAGGGTTTAGTGTGACATCTGCCTCCCACCCCCCCGAGTGCCTCCTCAATGGGCCCTGGCGCCCCGCCCTCCCACAATCCCGCTAATGTGACGCACTTTGTCGTCTTACGCACTGGGGAGCCTTTTGGAAGCAGAGTTGCTTCCTTGAGAGAGAGGACGCTGTGCTCTTTTTCTCACAGAGGCCGTGTACTTCATTGGCTTTGACCCCGACTGTAGGGAGGCCAGGAAAGGAGACGCAGACCAGGGTCCTGTTTCACAAAGCAGGATTTCTTCCTTAGCCAGTTAACTTGTCAGATTTTAGGTAGTCTGGACTAGATGGACTTTATCTTTGTTTAATTACATTTAGCCCGGACTACCTTAAATCCAACAAGTTATTCAGCTAAACAAGAAATCCTGCTTTGTGAAACAGGCCTCAGCTCTAGAAATGGAGACGCAGACCAGGTGTAGGAAAGGAGATGCAGACCAGCTGTAGAAAAGGAGACGCAGACCAGCTGTAGGAAAGGAGACGCAGACCAGCTCTAGGAAAGGATATGCAGACCAGCTATAGGAAAGGAGATGCAGACCAGCTCTAGGAAAGGAGACGCAGACTAGCTCTAGCAAAGGAGGTGCAGTCTAGCTCTAGGAGCTCTTCTAAATCATCTCTGGTGCCTCAGAGTTCCTGAAAACTGATGCTCTGAGTTGTGCCACTATTTCTCAGATTTGATTCATGCAATATGGCTTTAGACTAACAGTGCAGGTTAACAATTTGATTCCAGCTTTATAGAAGGTTTTTAATAAATAATTTTGCTTTAAACTGCATGTACTTGTCTACTTAGACTTAAAATTTCATCACATGGTATGTGTATTTGTACAAGACGATAATTATAGTTTATTATAGTCCATAATGATGGTCTATGTATGAGTCTTGATTGTTTTGGCACTAGTTATTGTTAACAGGGGAAGGTCCATGATTAATATTTTGCACAGGAACCAGGCTGTGATCAATGCTGTTTCGGGGAAGGCAAGATGGAAAGACAGTCTTTGTGTTTTATATACTGCAACGTCTTATTTTCAGGTATTTAAAGAAAAATATGATGTGAAATATTGTCAGCTATGTGGAATATCTAGTTTGCCTAAATGTCTTTTTATACTACCTTTGCCTGGTACTGCCTATCACAGGGATTTAGGTGCCTCAGTTATAAAAAAGGAAGCAAACTATTGAAGTCGCGTGTGAAATGTACAGAGCACTGTATGGTTGCATGTCTGTTCTTCCATTCGTTTTTTTTGTTTGTTACTTGTTAATTTTCCCAGACAGTTCGTGTTGAGCTGGTTAACAGGATTTGACAAAGACAGATAAGAAGCCTGCACACTCATCATATCTCTGCTGTTTATCGGAATCTCGCGATGCTGGCGTGCCAGCAGAACATGTCCTGATGGTTCCAGCTCATTTCAGAATAGTGGCTTAAAACCAGTTTTTATGTTGGCCCTTAACCCTACTTACATGGATCCCATCTCTCGGTTTGAGGGAGCTTATTCACTGACAGACAGAGGTGGCCTGTTGCTCGTATCAGTCCAAAATAATAGCTGTGGCCCTCTGCTATGTCACGTGTGGGTTAAAGGCAGAGGACACATTTCATCGTCGCACACAGTGTGCTGTAGTGTGTCAGCAGTGATCACTTCACTTTCACCTCACTACCGTCGCACTCACTGTTACCGAAATGTTCCTCTACAGGAGGAGAACAAGGCCGGTTCACATCTCCATGGTCCTGAGCGTGAGATGCTCGCCACCACATTAAAGCTCCCAGATGCCGTGCTGTGAGCCACTGACTTTTGGTCAGTTTTGGCGTGTCCTCCCTGGCACCTACTTTTTAAAAGTCTTTAATTCGCTATAATTCGAATGATCAAAAATAGTGTCCCCCGTCACGTGTGCTTCCCCTGCAGAAGGTGCCCTACTGCTCAGAGTGAGAAACTGGTAATATGAAGCTCCTTTTGTCTGAATCTCATAGTCACGAAGGTGAACTTGATGGGTCACTGGCTGTTGTGATACCTTAACCACTAGAAGTATCATGTGAGCGGGACTTTGGCTGAAATAATGCAGGCATGAGGCTGCATTCATTGCACTGGTCTCCTGTCACCCTGTTCTCACTCTGGTTGAGATGTTTGGTAGGTCTGGCCTTGGTAACACCCTCACCTAGCCCGTCGCACACAAGTCATGTTTCATTTGGTCTATACCTTTATTGCAATTTCCTGTCCTGTTAATTCTTTGGTTGGCAAATTCGTCTGTAGACTGGATTGAAATGTTGCCTTTGTTAATAATCAAGCTTGACCTTACTGGCACACATATGAACCCCTGGAGACGGTAATAAATGAGATGGGGGGCCAGTCGTGGGTAATGAAATGAGAGTAATTGGCAGAGTGTTTGGAGGTCTTATCGGTACAGTGAACACAGACTCTCATTATCGCTCCTCACAGGATCCGAGGGCTCATGTCCGAAGGGCAGATCAGGTGTGTAACGCACACGCAGATGGCACTAAGAGGGGCTGTGAGCCTGTGAGCTGAGCGGTGGGCCTGCAGTGTCCTCCGGATTACACCAGTAATCTCTGCACAGCAGACACCTGCAGATCTACTACAGTTCAGTGGCTAAGAAGGCCAGGAGCAGGAATGAGCGAAAGGAAAATTCTTTTTTTTTTCCCATCTGCAATTCTTATTCTGTGGACCATTCTGTTCCTGCGGTATAGAAGAAGCCTGTCCTACTCTGCCAGGCAGCTCGTTTAAAATTCTTAAAAATTACTCAGTTCAACGAAGGCTGTTTAAATATTGTATCGTTCGGTTTGTCACCATCGCAGATTTTTCTCTGTAGACAAACGTTGAGCCCTTGCTGCTTACACCCTTATAATAGGTGCATAATCGGGGATTGTGTGGGTTTGAAACAGGAAATGGAATCTCCCTGACCTTGAGGCTCCAGGGCCTGCATCCAATCAGCAGAGTCTTTCAATGAGATCTTCCACTGGATCCTGGAGCTTATTGGGAAGTAAAAGCCTCTGGTTTTCTGCCCCCTGGTGTCTGGGGAGGTTGCATGATGAACTCCGGAGTAGTTACAAACAGAAGGGTGACAGACATGCATATCTGCTCAGTTTACAGACATTACATGCAGACACTGTGCCTCAGTTGCCACAGATTTGGTTCAGAACACGGTAAAATAATTATAAATGGGCAAGACCCTGAGCCATAGTTAAATTTTTCTGCAAACGTTTGAACATGTGATTCATATTAATGTCCGGTTGCTAATACATTTAGAACCTAATTGTGTTAAGCACAATCTGCAGTGGCTTGTAGTGTCTGATTTCCCGAGGTTATGCCCTTCAGATCTTGTTTAAAGGTACTGCCGGAGCTGTTCAGTGTCATTCAAGCCTTAAGGTTATAAGTTCAGCTCCTAATTACGTCATCTTCATAAAATTAGAAATCCTCTTTTGGGGAGTTTGACCAACTATTTCCCATCGCTGGAGCTCAGAGCTGGAAAGTGCTGCTGTAAAATGTACAGTAACCACTGTTCTTAGATCAGTGTAAAGTTACTGCCAAGTTCTGCTGGAAAGTATAACTGTCAACCACAGAGTAACCACTGTTCTCAGACTAGTATTTATCACTGGGCTCCACTGAAATCTGCACTGGGACTGTCTTTGCGAACTGCTGTGACTTCAGAGAGAAGCAGTTACAGACATTTGCAAAACGGAATCCATCCACTGCTTGTATCTTAATTTATCAAATTGTCTCAGATATAAATATTCAGACACTAATTTAATATCTGTTTTGGTTCAATTTAGATCCCACGGCCTGTTTTTAAATGCTTTGTGTTCTGGGGTTTGCTAACAAATTGGGAAAATATAAATTTGTTGTAATTTGAGCCAGTAAACCAGCAGCATGGAACCAGTCCCGCGCAAATGCGAAGAATGGCATTTACTCAATGCACAGTCGCGGCTGGGGGGGGCGACTACGCGTTGAAGCAGCCATCAGGTGATGTGTTCGGTGAGGTGGAAGGTCCCAGTCTGCAGTTCTGTCCCCGTTGATGAAGGCTCTGGACTTAAGGGCTTGCGCTCAATGCCGGCATTGTGTGGTATCCGAAAAACAGAGGTTAGGTAACGTTTGAACGTGTTCCAGTAATAACAAGCATTTCTTTTTGCGGACTCCATGATTGTGTGGCTTTTCTTAAGTGTAATTTATCCTGCGCATTTCTTTAGCCCGGGGAAGCGGCGAGCCTGTAATATCCCTCTGACCACCGATATTTGATAAATGAGGTTCCGATGGGGAAAAAAAAAAAAAACACACATTTGTGAAACAACCTACCAAACATGTTCAGTGCCAAAGTTACTTATCTGGGATCTGAAAGGTTGAGTGTTATCATGTTTTTTTTGTTTTTTTTTTTGGCCCTCTAATTCAAAAAGTATGCTGAAATCCACGCAGGTTTCTCAACCGTCTACTAGGCTACGGTATCCGTGGCCATGATAGCTATGCCCTGGAGAGCCTATAAATACATTTTCTGGCAATGTGTGACTCGTTAAAAGGTCAGGGGTCAATGTGTGAACTTCCTGGAGAGCAAAGGATCATGGGCGTCTGTCTGTCTGGACTCCTGCCCCACCTTGGCACTTAGGCGAAGCCCCCGCAGGACCAAGTTCGCCTTGCAGCGACGCATCACATGCAGCTTGACTGAAGCATCAGCAGACCTGGGCCAGTGTGGACAGGCAGGCAGGCAGGCAGGCAGGCAGGCAGGCAGGCCCGCTGGTTTTACCTCACTGGGTAGGGCGGAAGCCGATAGCCAGTCTGTGACTGTAAATAGATGCCATGGACAGGTAAAGATGCCCATTAGGATGCATTAAGCTGCTCACTCTTGGATTTAACTGAGGTGGCCAGTCATAGAATTTCATAAAATCACTATTTGTTATAATCAGAGATGGATAGTTCAGGTCGGGAAAGTACAAATCCAGACCAGAATTTTGTTTCAACCAACCAGTTGAGTATAAAGATTCATAGTCAAAGAGGACTCTAAAGCTTCAGCTGCTTAACTGAAACAAAATTCTGGTCTGGATATTTACTTTCTGCCTATGAACTATACACCTCTGGTTATAATCTTTATATTTGCCCTGTTTTGTGCTAGTGAGAAAAGCTTTCAGATCACATTGTTGGTGGCATTAGAGCAGGAAATCCCTGCCAGCTCTTGACCAATGGAAAGTGGCGAGTAACAGACTGTGCTCATTAGACGCCTCCCACCTTGGGTTTTGCCGGCTTGTTTTTCCTACCGCGACTGTTGTAGTTTTTTAATGCGTTTATGTGTCTAAGTAAATGGAGGAAAAATGTACAGGGGCTGTGAGTGGCTCAGCAAGCCAAGTCTCTGTGCTGGTGATTAGAAGATTCCAATTCATGCCCCATCCTTGGCAGAACAGTCACATGTCTGTGGGCCCTTGAACAAGGCCCCTAACCCCCAGCTCCAGGGGTGCCGCACATTGGCTGACCCTGTGCTGCGACCCCCAAGCTACGGAGTGCAAGATGGGGTAGGCGAAGAGAAGCATTCCAGTGTACAAATAAAGGATTTATTTATTTATATGCTCTGGGGAAGGAAAACAGCTGCATGTTAGCTGTCATTTGTGAGAATTCATTGTAAGGCTGCTGGATGCTGCTATCCAGGGACATGCTCTGTGTTGCTAACTTTGGGGAAGCTGGTGTCTGATGTCACTGGCCAGCAAAGCAATGCCATCCCTTTCCTCTGTAGGCTGCCCCTCCTGTAATGAAATCCAGGAGGTCACATGATCACGGCCCTTAACCACAACGCTAATGAATGAACACTTATGATCTTTTACTGAGTCAGCTTATTCCGCTTGGTATTGTTTCAGTTTCTTTTATTGGAAGACCTATCAGTTCTGCCTGCTTCTTGTGGACTTCTGCAGCATCTTCAAGCAGATGTTTCTGATTATGACGACAGAGCTTCCTCTGGGGCACCTTTCACAGAGATTTGCACGCAAACCAACAACAAAGAGATTAGCAACACAACAGCATACAAACAGCAGTGGAAATTGCTTTTTTGATTAGTAGAAACTGCTTCTTGGAGTGATAGACTTTGGGGTCACTGATTTCCAGCAAGCAGTTGGTTTAGAGGTTAATGACAGCGTTTGAGCAATGTATTTGGCAGATTGCTACACTGATGCTGGGCGAGAGATATGTTAGGGTATTAGGCTCATGAGGCTTCAGGTCAGTTGACTTGATTGCCAGCCTTTTGTGAACCACCCACCCCCACCACCCAATCCATCAGTGTTTACCCTGGTAGGACGCAGACATGACCCGTGTTCTCAGAGGTAGTGATCTTTCTCAGTGGTCTCAGTAGTGTTAGAGAAACAGCAGTGCACTTAATTGGCAGGGGAAGGATCTTAGATGTCTGTGTGTTTGTGTGTGTGTGTGTTTTTTTTTATGCCGTGAAATGTTTATGTGTGCGTGTGATACGTGTGTCACAGTCATGCTGGAATCTCCATAAGTGTTATATTTGTTGTGTGCTGGTATTTTGTTTGCGCTCAAGCGCTGCATTTAGGGAGAATGAGCATGAGAGGAGGGAGCAGGTCCTTCCAGGTTTCTAAAGACACTTTTGGGCGTGGAGGTCAAGCAGATGTTGCTTTTAAGTTGGATGGACAGTGTGCTGCGGTGTTTACATGTTCCTTGTTTTTCTCTGGTGTCCTTAAACAGTCCAAAGACACATTTCAGAGTTATAGATTCTGATTTGCCAAAGTGTAGCCAGTCTTATATGCCCTTATCGCTCAGGCTGACCTTCTAACCTGTCAACTACAGGTGACCATTTACTAGAGACCGGTTAGTGGAGCCGTATGAGATGAACTTCAACGTTCTTCTCAGACGCCCAGCCTCAACCTCTGTGTTTTGTTGGTCATTCTGCTAGCGATCAACATCTGTGGTTCATAGTTTTTCTGTTTCTTCCCCAGAACTCGATGAACCTCCCACCAGACAAAGCGAGACTACTACGTCAGTATGACAACGAGAAGAAATGGGAGCTGATCTGCGATCAGGTGAGGACTTGTCTTTACCTTTTCTGCAAGTATCAGGATTACACTCAGCAGGAACTTCACTCTGCCTCAACCAGCACTAGAGGAGAATCACAGCTCATTCAAAGGAGTGTCACAGAACTCTAGCCTGCCCCCTGGTGGTAGTTCTCTGAGGGCCTAATTGCCGTTTTTGTCGCAACTCTTGAATTCATGTTAGCTCATTCACAGAACCAGATGAGGCTTAGAAAAGTTCATGTGTATATAATGTGGAAAAAATTAAGAGATCACTCATTTTTAAATATCTGCATTTTAAAGTCCTGGTCTAATCGTTGTTCTGCTGGTAGAAGTCTACACTGAGCAGCAGGTTGCTTCAGGGTTCAAAATTTCTAAAACAGCCGCAAGAAAAACGTGAAGCAGGAAACACTGAGAACGACCACAATCCAGCCAGGTAAAGGGCAGAAACAGCTTTCTAATGGCAGAGATGATTGTCAACTTATCTGACAGTTTATCAAGAATCAGCAGATGACATCAAGTGACCTTCAAAAAGAACAGGAAACATTAAGTGCAGGTGTGAGGTGCCCTGCTAGGGCAGTTTGTATCAGGCTCCTATAAGCAGGACTGAAACTCCAACAAAGCGAGAAAGAGGCCCTTCATTACTGAGAATCAAGAACCAGGGTGCAGTTTGCCAAAGAAATATATATTATTCACAGAACAGTACCCAGCTCTGTGTGTGTGTGTGTGTGTGTGAGAGATATACACATACTGTCGGGCAAAATTGTGGAAACTCTTCCAATTTTTAAAGATTGCAGAACTTAACTCAACTGTTGCTTCAGTAGAGAGTGAAAGACAAGTGACCAATGAGGGCTCAGCATATGTGAGACGTCCTTCGGGACAGCTGGAAAAGCATCCCAGGAGGCCACCTCATGGAACTGGTGTAGAGGAGATGGCAGGGTCAGCCAGTCCCTGGAGTAACTGGGGTTAAGGGCCTTGCTTGAGGGCCCAGTGGAGGGATCACTCTGCCTACCACAGGATTTGAAAAGGCAACCCACAGGGCAGCTCCCAGTGCATATTTCCATGCATGTTACTATATTGTTTTGATGTCTATGCAATTATTCTAAAATGTAGAGAATAGTACAAATAAAGCTTTCTGTGGGTAGGTGTGTCCAGATGTTTGCTCTACTAATATATACACAGTTTCAATAAATTCAAGCTGAACAAACCAGTTTTACCTAGAACTCGATCTGAATATCAGAAGTTGAACCGTGAACGGTAACCTAATATAAATTGTACGCGGCAAGAAATGACTTGCATGCAGTGCACACATGCAGTGCAATTCTTACTTGAATGCCTTCTTCACAGACTAGACGATTAACCAAATAAAGCAGCGCAACATTACAGTAACTAA
>JABFEA020000038.1:21056381-21070092 GCA_019775915.2 Cyphomyrus plagiostoma
ATTCCTAATACCCCCCCCCCCAACGATTTGGTGTGCTGTGTTTGTGAGTCGTAAGTCATTGCATGCTGAAGCACATTTCTGCGTCATTATAAACAGATTGAAGGCAGATTGCAAGGCGCTATTTCAGTATGAGGTCACACACCAGCTCATGCATGCAGGCTGAAAAGATAAGGAGGCTGAAAAGAATGTTTCGATACATGCCCATTAAATTATGTGGTTTCACATAGTAAACGGCATCCTTTGAAGTGGAACCCTTTTGGACGTTTCTGCATCATAATGAATGGAAGTGAGGTGGCACAGTGGGTAGCCCAGTGACCTCTGGCATTGGAGGTTTCGGGTGTCTTCTAGGTTTGCAGATGGGTGTGGGATGTCTCTGAATTGCCAGTGGTGTGTGATGATGTATGTGAGGGAGTGTGCAGCTGTGCAGGACTAGTGTCCCATCAGTGGTACACCGTCGCCTCCTGTTCTATGCATACTGTGACAAGGCCAAGGTTCATCAAAGCCCTCTACTGAATTAGGGAGTTTGGAAGATGCATGGATGGTTGAATATAAATGGCAGTCAAAGTCTTACAAATCCCCACCACCACCACCAACTGATTGGCTATTACAGCCAGGAAAACATCCACTGGCAACCAATCATCTTGCCCCATTCCATCACCATGGTGACCGACCCATGCACTTTATGTCCAGGCTTAGAAATTGGCTCGATTCCACATGAACAATTTGCTCCCCTTTTGTTTTCCACAGCGGTGAAAATAAAGAAACCGATAAAGACTAAGTTCCGCATGCCGGTCTTTAACTGGGAGGCACTGAAGCCCAACCAGATCAATGGGACTGTCTTCAATGAGATTGACGACGAAAGGATCCTGGAGGTGACGCCTTCATTCTGACATTCTTATGCATATTTCAGGTGTTCATCGGAGTTTTACTTTCACAAAAAATGTAAGAAAAAAAAATTGATTCAGAGAACCATATTGTATAGGAGACTGGTCAAAGCAAGTAGAGGAAGTGGGACCAAGACAGCCGATTAGTTGGTTCCACTTAGACCCACCTCCTCTACAATCTGATTGGTTGTCTCTCTGACCAATCATTTTTCATTCTGCCTTCAGAACATTTCTGCATAGATAAAACTCCCATGTTCATTCCAGGTCACCTTTCACTACACGTTTGAGCATCCCATACCCGAGGTCAAGAGCACAACACATTGTGATTCATATGCATTGTGTGCCAAGGAGTCCTATACCTTTGAACTTGCAGGACCTGAATGTGGACGAGTTTGAGGAGATGTTCAAGACCAAGGCCCAAGGCCCGGCCGTTGACTTGACAACAAGTAAACAGCGGACAAGTCAGAAAGCATCCAACAAAGTGACACTGCTCGACTCCAACAGAGCGAAAAACCTGGCCATCACACTGAGGAAGGTGGGAAAGGCTCCGGAAGAAATCTGCAAGGCCATCCAGACGTAAGCCATGATCCTGCCTGTCAAGACTTAACCCAGATCACCGGCAGCAACCGTGTCTAAACATGTCCCCCCACCTCCACTGAAAATCACAAAAAAAACAAAAAATGAAAAACAAAAACCGATTCTGCTTTTAAATCGTTTAGTAAGCAAGAGATCTTTTTGTTATCTTTTGTTCCCTGGAAATTCCCCCTACCCCACATATCTGATGGAAGCGGCAGGCACTGTAGAGATGAATCCTGTCCTGCGTCAGCCTGATTTTGCTCTTTGCGGTGCCCCCACACCCCCCCCACCCCTGCAGGTTTGACTTGCACACCCTGCCTGTGGACTTTGTGGAGTGCCTGATGCGCTTCTTGCCCACGGAGAAGGAGGTGAAGGTTCTACGGCAGTACGAGCGAGACCGCAAGCCGCTGGAGAGCCTGGCGGATGAGGACCGCTTCATGATGCTCTTCAGCAAGATCGAGCGCCTCATGCAGAAGATGACCATCATGGCCTTCATGGGAAACTTCTGTGAGAGCGTGCAGATGCTCACGCCGGTGAGATCCCCTCACCGAACAGCCACCCTCCCACCCAGATCTCCCAGCGTTTAGGATTACTGTCCTCACACTGCAACCCTTCCTTCTGTGAGATTCTCAATGCCGTGGAGTGGAGTGAAGATCACACAACGATGGGTCGCTGACGTTCACCAAGCTCTCTCTGATCTCGCCTCTTTTTTTCGCAGCAACTACACGCCATCATCGCGGCTTCGGTGTCCATAAAGTCATCGCAGAAATTAAAGAAAATTCTAGAGGCAAGTACTGTAGGGCTTTTCCCCGTTGGGTTTATAAACTCTTAGGAGGAGTATAGAGGTTCACTCTGGTTTTTCTTCTTTGCAGATCATCCTGGCTCTTGGGAACTACATGAACAGCAGCAAAAGGGGAGCTGTCTATGGGTTTAAACTACAGAGCTTAGACCTGGTAAAGCCCTATAGGTCAAACTGTTAACACAAGTAATACAGAAACTGCTTGCTGTTAATACACAGTTTGTTTGGTACTTTCCGCTTCCCCAAAGCTCTTGGAGACTAAGTCGACTGACCGGAAAACGACGCTGCTGCACTACATATCCAATGTAGTGAATGAGAAGTACGAGTCGGTGTCTATCTTCTACAACGAGCTACACTACGTGGAGAAGGCAGCGGCAGGTATGCCAAGCACCGGATTCTATCTGTTGGTGTCCGTGCCAGGAAGGAAGGTTCTTCACGCCCGTCGTCTTCATGCCGCAGTGTCTCTGGAGAACGTGCTGTTGGACGTGAAGGAGCTGCAGAGGGGCATGGACCTGACCAGGCGGGAGTACAGCATGCACGGCCACAACACGCTGCTCAAGGACTTTATCGCGCCCAACGAGGGCAAGCTGAAGAAGCTGCAGGACGATGCCAAGGTCGCACAGGTAAGGGGTGTCCAGCCGTGGGCCAATGACACTTGGGCATGTGCTGGGTTAACAGCCAGAAGGTTGCTAGTTCGAGTGCAGCGGGGGACTAGGCTCGTGTTTATGGATTCAACAAGCGAGTTAGCTAAACTTACTCCAGTTAAATTACGGAATAAATAGGCAAACGTAGCTTTAGATAAGATTCATCTAAGAAACGAAATGCTAATATATAGGTAGTTCTGGCAATAGTTGCGCATAGGAAAATAACAGAAGTACATAAGGTCAAATAATATGGAGTTAGTGTCCTGTTGTCATGTGTCAGAAGCACGTGTCTCGCTTTTCTTAAAGGACGCCTTTGATGAGGTGGTCAAGTTCTTCGGGGAGACCTCCAAAACGATGCCCCCTTCACTATTCTTCCCGGTGTTTGTGCGTTTCGTCAAGGCCTACAGGGTGAGTAAGACGACACGTAAAATAAGGGTCTGGGCGCCATCCCTCGCCATCTGTGTGGGGCGCCTGAAGGCTTACCGGCCGTGTGGTCTCCAGCAAGCCGAGGGGGAGAACCAGCAGAGGAAAAGGCAGGAGCAGATGCTGATGGAGAGGCTGCTTGAGCAGGAGGCCATGATGAACCAGGAGAACCAGAAGGTGGGCAGCTGCTCGGCGTTGCCTCCCCGTGGAGCAGGGGGTCCTCATGTGGCCATCTCCAGAGGTTCGAGTTGTCAGCCCTGGCTCACCACACCTAATAACAGAAGCAGATGTACATGTATCATCCATCCATCCATCCATCCGTCCATCAGCTGCTTATCCAACACAGAATCACTGGAAGCAGAGGCGATGAGACAGGGTGCATGATGCCAGGCCATCGTGGGACACACATTTAGAGACTCCAGTTTGTCTCACCATCTGCTTTTAGGCTGTGGGAGGAAACACATGCAAACCTCCACACATACAGACCTGGGGTGGGATTCGAACCCCCCAGCGCTGGAGGTGTGCAGTTACAGTGCGACCCGCTGTGCTGGCCCTTTAGTGTCTGCGTGCATGAAGGTTGGCATGTGGGATATGCACTCAGCTGGCAGTTTATTACCCTTGCTTGCTAAAGCAAACTGATGCCTATCCCTCCAAAGAGAGCCCCATGTGACTGCTGTTCAATACCTACAGCACACAGAATGGATCAAGATCTTTAGTTACAATCTGACTAAGCATTAGGGCAACTAATAAGTGTGAACTAAGGGTTTTAATGAGTGTGTATACAGATGAGAAATTATTTCAACAAAAAGTCATTCACATAAATTCATCTCCAAAATATTATGCCTGGAAGTGGAGATAATGCTGGTGTGGCTCTGATGCTCCTGGTGTGTGAGGGAGGTGCTGTGGGCTGCGTATCCACTGACTGACTGCTCTCCTTCTCCAGTCTCCCTCCCACAAGAACAAGCGCCAACAGCAGGAGCTGATCGCCGAACTGAAGAAGAAGCAGGTGAAAGACAGCCGGTACGTCTACGAGGGCAAGGATGGCGCCATTGAGGACATCATCACAGGTACCTGTCCTCCACACACTCCTGACGACACGTCCCTCGTCATGCAGGGTTGGCCACGTCTTGCGCCCTCTACTGGTGTCCCCGAGAGCAACACCCGTGGTGCTGAGTTACTAATGCGACTGGCTAACAAGGACAAGTAACAAGCGCTTCTTGGTTCACTGGTAGCTTGAGAAGCTCTTTTCAGCGTTGGTAAATTAATACAGAGCATCAGCTTGGAGACTAATGTAATTGCGTTCTCATGCCCAGGCGCGTGTGTGCATGCATGTTTTTCGCCAGTCTGCTGTTGTCTCATTAACTTTACCTGCTGTAAGGGGCCCAGAGAAAGAACATTAACCGCAGAACTCGGAGTAGATCAGCCCTGTTTGTCCTGTCCACTCTGTCTACCACCAGGGATAGTTACTTTTTAAAGTGTATAGGAGGAATATAGGAACAAATAATTTCTAAATTAGAAATAGTAACCCTTGTAAGCTTAAATGAGCTTTACTTTTCATATCGCCAATGGTTTATCAGAAAACAAATTGACCTAAATTAAAATTTTAAATTAACATACATTTTAATGTTTTTTACATTAATTTTGTTTTTATGTTCAATTTTTGACATTACAAACGTGCACTCTTATTAGCAAATAAAGTCATTACTAAATTTAATTTAATCACTGTTCTGTATAAGATTCGGAACAAAAGACTTTAAATTAGACTTTAATATTTCTGAGGAAAAGCCTGACCCTGCACTATTTGAAAAATAAAATGGAAATTTTCAATGAAAACAACTTTCCTAGTCTGTAAGCTTTGATGTGGCCGGGCAAGGTCAGGTGACGTAAAGCGTAAACCCCCACCCTGTCCCCAGTGGTTCGGTCCGTCAGAGTGGAACGGTCGGCCCTATTTTTGCTCCACCGCCCGCTAACACGGCAAACGTGCGCTGATTCTGCCGTGTGCCTGTCGTTTCAATGCAGCGCTGAAGATGGCGCCCTTTACCGCCCGAACCGCCAAGCGCGGCTCCCACTTCTTCTGCGAGCCCCCCCTCCCAGAGGACTGCTATTACTAACAACCTAAACTCGCTCTCACAAAGGTGGCCTCACACTTCTCTCCGCTTCCCCGTCCCCCCGCCGGCACAGACGTGATCCGAGCATGTGTGCGGGACCGCATGTCTTTTTGTGTGGCGTTTGCATTGGGGGTGTCAGTCACCGGCGAGACAGGAGGATGTGTCCTCACACATTCCTGTTTCTGCTTAATCTTGACCTTCATTTGTGCTTCATTTTCTGAAATGTCACTCATACTGCATTTATTATAAATTAGCAGACATCGACTGATCAATACTGGTTTCCCAATGGAAAGCAATTCAAAACTATGCTTCTTTCGCCCCCTTGTGTTGTAAAAAAGTACTAAGTACGAAACAGTATTAATTACTGCATTTAGTATGATCATATATTGGATTTATTGATATGGCATATGAACAACTAAATGTCGAAATGTGGTCTTTAACTGTGTTTTCATGAGAGTGTCACGGAAATATGTTGTCTAGCAGCATGGATGTGTTGTAGATTAATGCTCTTTGCATGTCTGTCACATGCTTACCCTACCTGATGTCCCCCCTGGTGTCCTTGCCTCATTCCCCAGGTGGTGGCGTCACTCACCCACACAGAACCTGGTTCAGCATGGGCCTGAGAGATCTGAATATGATCTTGCTCAGTCACTGTCTGAAAGCCAAATACATGCCTCGGATATTCCGATTCCAAAAAATATATCCTAAAAAGCATCCTAAAATTGAGCAGCGTATCCTAATATTCTGAATTGTGGAAACAGAATGTTTCTTGGGCAACTTGCACATGTATCTGGCTGAATGCATGCTTAGATTCCATTTTCAAGTCTGAGTTTGCAAGCGAGTGTATTTTTTTTATTAGACTGAATTTTTTTTGTCCTGTTTTAACTTGCTTCTGGTGAACTGTAAGAATGGTTTGTGCAACATTAATGTTGGCTTTTCCCTCCTCACCTGGGAGTCATTTTATAGAGCAGCCTAGGCTTTTGTGACACAGAAACGCTTTAGTAACCGATACCCCTCCGTACCTGCAAAACCAATAAAAGCGCTTAGCTCCACCTCTCCTAATTCCCAAGGCCCACCCCCTCTGCTTCCACAGCTAATTGGCTGAAGGCCAGTTTTAACACTCTAGGGTGACTCATTTCTGTCACTTTGCTTATCTTAACCTCCATTTTGTCTCCTCTTCATCCAGCTCTCAAGAAGAATAATATAACTAAATTTCCAAATGTCCATTCGAGGGTAAGGAACTCGTCCAGTAGCACCCCAGTGGTCCTGGAGGTGACCCAGATCTGGCAAGCAACATTTATTTTGTATTCTATCTCTATCCTCTATGCTGTGCTAAAAGCCATGTGATCAGATAATGCCCATCAAACTGATGACGCACGATACCATTCAGGTCCGACCCAATTCCCAGCATGTAGCAAATAGTGAATTTAAGGACAGCAGTACCAGATAAAGCAACTATCTTTATGTAGTGGCAGATTTATCGCACAGACACATGGGTGTTGGGTCACGTCCTAGGGTGGTCATGGTGACGTCCCCTGGGTCTATCTTGTTCTGGCCAGAGTGGGGAAACACCATGTGTTTTATGGGTGTGAATAAATTGACTGAGAATAACAGTGTTACATTCTGATCATGATTTGGACGGTAAAAACCAAACAGCTACCCTAGTATGTGACTGGAAACCCACCAACATCTGCAAAATGGCAGATTTCATCCTATTGGCTAAAACTAATCACATGTAACATTTTTCTCACTGGCGCGCAGTGTAAAAAGCCTGTGAATTTGTAGGAAGGATATTCTCCTGTGTCATTTGTCAACGGCATCAACAGGGACAAAAAGTCTGATTTAAAAAAAAATGGGGAGTTTATTGATATTTTAACTTTTAGGTAACATTTTGCTGGAACTTCAGGCTGCCTGATCTTTTCCCAGCCTGTTACGCTCCTCTGTGTCAGTCGTCCCCGAACACCAATTCCAGTGTGTTTCTGTCTCGCTTAAGCTGCTTTGTGCTGGCTGCCCACAGGCATGACCCAGGCCTTGGCGAGGTCTCTGACACCTCCGCTTATCTCTCCTCAGATCTTCGAAATCAGCCGTACAGACGTGCCAACGCGATGAGGAGGAGCGTACGGAGACTCTTTGATCAGAATCTGAGGCCGGCTGATGTCGCGGAGATGGGCACCTGATTGGGAAAGTTTTTTCTTTGAAGACGTCTGAGAGCGCTCGCTTCCGGACTGGCGGAAGGAAAGTTTTTTTTTTTTTTTTTTTTCTTGGGAACCTTACTTGAACAAAGTGCCTAAACTAGATTCTGATCATTTCCTTTACCTTATGGAGAAGAACCTGAGCTGCTCCTTTGTTTCCTGAAACGTGGCTTGGAAACCTGAGGGAATGGTTGAAGGTATTTCACTGAAGCTGTTTACTATGGAGCTACATAGTATTAGACTACATTCTGATCCAACTGCCTATTTTTTTCCCCAAACATACTTTGGCTGCACTTAATTTTTTACAACAAAACTCAACTGTGTAATATGTACTTTGCGATGAGCAATATAGATATGACTGAAACATGATATGTACTGTTGTGAACTGGCATTTTTAAGCACAAATATAAGTCTTAATACAGGAAGTTGGAGATGCGAGATGCCTAGGGGGTTAGGCAAAGCTAGCATTGCTTCCTGCCCCAGCCCGGATGACTGGTTTGCGTCCCATTCATCGGACCGAGGCGATAAAGTCGAGCTTGACTGAAATTTAACTGGACTGAGGAATTAGTTTGCTCCCTTCACATTCAGTTAGAAGGGTTAGTGTTTTTGTTGGCGGGGGGTTAAATCTTACATTCACCAAAGTTTGGACTTTGACAGCAATATGTAGATCCTATTGGGAGATCATCAAAGCTAGGTACAGTATCAAGTCTGTTTATGCTCAAAAGATGTGTTATTTATACTCTTCATTTGCTTATAGTCACTTTTGGTCCAGCTTTTAATGTGGTTGACCATACAGGTTGAAGAAAAGGAAAAAAAAAAAAAAACATTTTCTAAATTTACAGATATTTTGCTAGAAAAATCATAGCTGCGCATAAGTGTAAGCTTGTTCTTGTACATATTGTTAAAAGAAATTTGGCCACATTTCTGTGCCAAACGACTGAATTATTTTAACTTATAGATGATATTTTTTCAGTTTGCATAATTTAATGAACCAGCGAAGGACACAGTCGTGCTCTGTGATGCTGAACAGCATCCTTGCTTCCAGTCAACCCATCAGAAAGTGGCATTAAACACTCTGTGATTTTTTTCTAGAGTAACAACCCATAAAAATGTTCTTCAGATCTCATGCGCACATGTCCTGTGTTCTCCTTACAGATTCCATTGTATCCATCTCATCCTGAGCAGACAATCATTAGCATGTTTTTCAGAAAAAAGTTATTTTAGGCAATCCCTGCTTATTTGTATGTCCTTTTTAATACAAATTTCCAGCTAGATCTGATTTTTCCGTGGTTCTGATGAAATAAACAATTTACATTTTATTAGTGTGTGGGTATGTTTTTAGTTAGCGTATTCTCTTATCCAAAGCAATGTACAACTGAGAACCCAGGGTCAGCCAGAACTAAGAGTAACTGGGGTTAAGGGCCTTGCTCAAGGGTCCAAGTGTGAGAATCTCTGTCAGCCACAGGATTTGAACCAGCAACCTTCTGATCAGTCCTAATTAGTGTTGCAAAGAGGTGGACAATTTCTGGAAACTTTCTATTAACCTTCCATAACATGTGAAGATAAGCTGGGAAATTTTGGAAATATTCAAAATTGGAAACTTTCCAGGGGAATTAACCAGAATATATGGGAATTAACAAGAAAATTTATTTTGTAACCCTAGTCCTAACCCACTGACCCACACACCAAGCTCAGGAAAACACAAGATGACCAAATATTAATTTAACTGCAAGAACTGACTGATTCAGGTGAGCAGGTAACGGTCAACTCAGCACATTTAAAGCTGATATACCATTCACTTGCGATTAGCACAGGTGTTTCTAGTAATTAGTGTTGATTCAGTAGGTGTTTGGAATACAGAAGCATTACCTGTACCAAGAGGCACCTTAGTTATACTGACTGAAGTTTACTATGGTGAGAGAGGTCTCGGATATATATGAAACATGTGACCATTTTGTGACAACGTAGAACATTCCATTTGCAGGTGGGGGGGGGAGTCTCAGTGTCTGGTTTTCATTATCCATCAAATTAACATAACTACCTCATATTTCCTCAAACAAAGGCCTTTCTTGGTCTTTGGAGCTGCTGCTGAGCAAACCTGTGGCTTGTAACAACAAAAAAAGCATCAACGTCAAATGTTTACAGTTCATGTCTCCCATAGTTTTCCGAATGTAGTCTATTGATTTAAAAAAACTCGCTAGACTGACTAGAAGACAAACTCAAAACAGAATGTAAAACTTTAAACTGTTCAGGTCACCCTAACCTTTATTGAATCACAGTGGGACGTGCAACAAAAAATGTAAGCTGGAATATTCCAGCACCTATGTGAAAGTCGAGTAGCTGATGATAAACTAAATTTTTCAGTCAGGGAGGAGAGGAAAAAAATTGAAGAAGGCATGATGCTGAAGCAGCCAGACAGTTTTCATTTTTATTATGCTTCAGGGTATGAGCAACAGATGCGTTTAAAAAAACTCTGGGATCTTGCAGACACCTGAACCTAAGACTGACAGCAAGCCTGCCAGATCTGTTCCGGAGCTTTCCAGCACTGCCTGTCAGTGCAGTAGAAATAAAACCTCCATCAGGGCAAAAATGTCCTGGACACTGTAACATGAAAATACCGAGTGTGTATTTCTTCTTACCTTTGACTGAAAGGCCTCCCCTTTATCGAAACTGTCGGCGGGGGATGTTTACAGGGGGGGAGGGAGAGCCCGGGCCATGTGGGATCTGTAACATTCCGGAAAGGGAGCTGGGAGATGCCCGGCTGCCCCAAGGACGCCCTCCTCTGTCTCCCAGGCTCGTCCTCCTTCAGCCTGGTTCTCAAGGTGTCCCAGCCTCCCTAAAAGCAAGCGGCGGGGGGGTTCCGGCAAATGATTTATGGTGAGCTCTCCACACACACACCCTACTGCAGCGGGCTTCGTGGTCCTGTACGGAACACGGCTGCCTCACTTCATCGGAACGTTATAGGACCGTGGCTTCCATGTTTAAACTCTAGTAATGAGTCCAACCAGCCAGAGCAGCCAGTGGTAAAAAACACTTTTGTGTTAGTCACACAACCCTGTCACTAACAATGTCTGTATGACTGCCCGGTTTGGTGCTGATTTACTGCTGTAACTTATTCCTGGAGCTTCTCATGATTCTTTCGGTCTCCAGTTCAAAAATCCAGCCCAGTAACATTATAATAAATGTGAACGACCTGGACACACTGCTCATACAGACTATAATCCCAGTGTCTTGTTCAGAGCCATAACCAGGATTTTTTAAAATACTGAGGTCCAAAGTGTACCCGCTCCCTAGGTGTGGTCCGCAATGGATTGTGGGTATTGGACCTGTATGGACACGGGCATGGTCTTACTAACACTGATCTGGAGTAGGGTGCCTCAGATGTTTCTGCTTAGCTACTCTGTCGATGACTTCCTCTTGAGGGACTTCAGCTTGGATTCTGTTAGACTTCCCCCAGGTTCTGTTGTTCTTTATCAGCCTTATTTGGGGTAACACGTGATAAACTGATCAACAATAGGAGTGAAATTCACTGAAAATGCTAGGATGATGGTTAAATATCTTACAGCACAAGGATGTACTGTAGATGGGCTGGTTTCTTGTTACTGTCTCCTATATAACCAACCTGGTCCTCGGAACCCACAGCTGGTCAATATTTTTGCTACCTCCCGGCTCCCTGCATGACAGTGCACATGTTTGCTCCCTTCTGGGAGTTGAGAGGGTGCAAAAACTTGGACTGTCTCTGGGTCCCCGAAGACTGCATTGGAAAACACTGTCCTATAATGTAGTTCTGTAACAAACCACCTCTATTCTCAGATGAAAGACAGTTTGGAATCCACCGTGTGCTTCTGCTGACCTACAAAACACAAGAATGAAAAGGTTTCTCAGGGTGTTTCATGGACTTCTAGGGAGGCTTTTTGAGCAATGCCGTTTGTCTGCGACCCAAAGAGCGTGTGCACTTTCTCGGTCCAGATGCACTGCCTTCCCTGCCACACTCCTCATGATAGCAGATGGCCAGCAGATGCATGGAAATTCTCCATTTCTGTTCGCCACATTATGTGCAAGTTTGCACAAATCTCTACAAAACCTTGCACAAATTATATGGAAAGTGTGAGCTTGCATCTCAAGCACACTCATGCTGCCAAGCTCAGACCTTCTCACACCTTCAAGCTGTTAATGAAATCATGGAAAATCCTTTCTTTCAGATTCCAAAATAAGTCCTTGAAGGAAGATTCCTTCAGGAATCTTAAGTAATATATTTTAAAAGGCAGACAAAAACTAGCCAACAAAATCCTGATTCTGATTGCTGAAATTAATGGAATGAAACCCTAATTTGAGAATGGAGGGAGGCTCAGGTTTGAGAGGTGAGCTACTAAACTCAAAATCAGGGACACCAGGGGTAAACTGACACCACCACCAACACTTTCTTATTAGCATGGTAACTCAAAGAGTATTTGATGGATCTTTTTCAATATTTGCAGACACATTGTGGATATGGAAATTTTGAGACGGATAACACAACTAAAGCAATGCCACGTGGTTATAACACAGAAAATAATAATGACCACTTGATCTTATCAGCATGATAACTCCAAAAGTATTTGACAGCATTTTTTTCAAACTTAGCAGACATATTATATGGGTGAGCATCAGGGCCTGATCAATTTTTGAGGCAAACAACACAAAAACTGAAGCAATATGGCTTAGTAGCATCAAAGAAAAAGGTGACCACAGAAGACACCTGATTATGTGAACATAACTCGAAAAGTACTTAATATTCTTATGGTCATGGCAAAGGCTTTATTAACACTTCACAATAAATCATATAAACTTACCAGTAGCAGAGTGACCTAGCCAGCATTCTTGGGCTATAACCAGGTGTGAAACTGTGGAATTTTTATCACCAACTGGGCTAGTTCAGGCAAAAAAAAAAAACATTAAAATCAGCCCACAATGCCATTTTCAAGGATAAAGAACAACCAAACATCATCACATCTTGCAATAATAAATTACTATGTAATGTTATTTTCAGTATTTCATAATTTCTATAATTTACTAATTCAAAGCATTCAAACACTGTCAGTAGATAGCCAATTCCTACCTGTGATCCAATTATCAAGAAATCTTACGAGTCTCGCATTCTTGTGTTTTTTCAAGTCTACATTTGGATGCGTCCAAGATGCATTAAATCTAGTTTTCTTCCATTTCTTTTTGATCCAGCTTCCCGATGTTTCTCCCAATTCTTTGCTCCGGAAAATGGAGAATTATGACTGTGGAACTATTTTTTCAGTCGCAATCTCTCACCTTGGATGAAACATTGGGGTTTAATCGTCCAGTCAATTGCATATGCAATCATTTTGCAATAACATCCAAAAAGATTTTATAATCTATGTGTAGAAATGTATTCATTGTAACAGAAACAATATGCATGCATTGGCTTCTCCATGTGACAGCATTAACAGGATATTTTAGCTGTGAATTCTGGGATTCTGTGCAACGTCATGACCGAAACTCTCGCGTTGTTTGTGACTGGGAAGGAACGCTATAGGTCCCATTTTTGCATCAAAATGTCGCATTTGTGTTTCATACAATCAAAGACAATATTTTGGGAAATGCAGCCTGGGACTGTCATCATGTATGGATTTCTCAAAATGGCTGTTAAAACATCGAAGTTAAATCATTTGTGACTCATTTGGATTCATTTGGGTCTTCAGCCCAAGCCCAGTGACATGCCTGATGGCACCAAATGACTGAAAGGGTGGCTGCAGGAGACACATGATCTTGTGAACTCAGTATATCTAAGTGTTCTGTAAATCTTTTACAAACTTCTCAGGAACTTTATTCTGGTCAATTGTGGAAGGGGGGGGATATCACAAAATGATTTTCTTAATATGAAAAAATATACAGTGGTACCTCTGTTCTTGAACTCACTAGAACTCGAATTTCTTGAAAGTTGAACAAACCAGTTTGATCTAGAACTCGATCTGAATATCAGAAGTCGAACCGTGAATGCTGACCTAATATGAATTGTACGCGCCAGGAAATGAGTCGTACTACAATGCAATTCTTACTTGAATGCCTTCTTCAC
>JABFEA020000038.1:21081430-21093399 GCA_019775915.2 Cyphomyrus plagiostoma
AATGGCAAGAATGGATATTTATTTACAAATCAAATGATGTTGACAAGAAAAAACATGAATTATTTTGTGTTCATACTCTTCAAATCACCCAGTAAGATGCATTTGGTAACCAGTACTGCAGCCAGTGTTGGTGGGTAACATCTTCTCTTCCACCCGTAATTATCTTTCACTCCCTGGTCAGTTTTGCTTCAGCATCTTCAGGCAAATGAGAGTGCTGAAGAAAAGTTCACGTAGATTGCCGAATATTTTTGTAAAGAGACTGTAGATTATGGATACTGTGAGAGCACATTCCTCACGATGGACGTCTTATATTCATGCTGGTTTTGTCTGTGTACTCTAGTCTTTTCACTGGTTTCTATTTGACCCAGTGGTACCCTGGTGTATCCTTTGGATTGTGACAAGCCACTTTTTCTTTCACAAGCGTGGCTCATTAAGCATGTGTTTTCCTGTATCGGGTAGGTGCCTTCTGATTTGTGCGTGGGATTTGGGAATCAGGGGGTGGCTGCAGTCTGGGTGAGTAGGACAGTGTGATCTATGGTGTCGCTGATTGGCTACATCATCCATCAGACTGGCATGAGCATTCCTCGGTGACACGCTCCCCGTTTGTGCCCCCCCCCAACTGCTGTGCCTTTGGCCGTGGGCGGGAGCATTTTTCAAACGGCCTGTCGGGCACAGGAGGGTTGGACACCCCGCCAGTCTTCAACTGGTGATATTTACATTCCGCTGCTGACTGGAACGCAAAGCAAAATCTCATAGCTGAATGTTCCCTTTGACTGGATGGACAGAAATCCATCATGGAAACTTGAAAGCGGCCCTCTAAGCTAGTGATTCCCATCTGGTCCTCAGGGACCCACATGCAGTTCAAGTTTTTCGACTCCGGGAGGTGGAAGGGAGCAGAAATGTGAACTGTCTGGCAGGGAGCTCAGAGGGAGCAAAAACATGGACTGGCAGTGGGTCCCCAAGGAAACTCTGCTCTAAGAATTTGTGAGGGTCAGGATGCCGCATAACAGAGGAGAAAGCCTCCGGCACTTTCCAGATAAAAACAGGAATGAATAAATGAAGGCAGGAGCACAAATGCCTACAGCACCAGGAATCCAGGTCGTGTTCATCTCGCGTATCCTGCAGTGTGGCCTGTGCTTTGGGGCTATAAATGGCCGCAGTTTCCCCCCTATTAACAGCTGGAGCTAGTGACCCCTCTCTGTCTACTGCCCAGGTTGCCCAAACAGGCTGAGCAGTGTCTCCGCACAACATGACAGTCATTTGTCCGTTTTATGCTTCCTTATTCCATGTCGTTTGATGTCTGTTAATATTTCATTAGTCAGCTTTGAAAAGTGAAACTGCCCCATTTATCGGGCTCAATAATTTATGTGTAATAATAGTATATTTTCTTCATCACTTGCATAGTATGAATCTCATAGACGGTTTTCCTTGGAAATGTGCTCCCCTGTGTTTAGAGTATGTATCCTAAAATATCAGCGGTGATAGTACTGTAATACTGATGAAGATACACTCCATATGTGTGCATTAACTCAGAGAACCATGTGATACATTATACCCTAAGATATAATATGCAGTACATGAGTTTTGAATGCTGCGGTATCAGGTGTTCTGGTCCCAGTCAGAGGTACCACATTACAATAAGGCTCCCTTTTGCCTTGTAAACAGTAGTAACTCATTAATAAAAAGAAAATTGTGTTACAATGTGTAACTTGTTTAATATTGTCTGTTAATATTTTACAAAGTGTTAATATAACCAGATTATAATCTATTCATAATCTCTTTATATGAGTAGTCTTATTGTAAAGTGGCACCCTATCAGATGACCTGGCTCTCTCTTTAAGATGGCTAGCCGTTTATGTTTCAGTCTGGTAACATATGATAAACTGAATACATCTTACAGCATGCTCTTGGAACCAGGTGCCATGCTGCTGATTCGCTTGTCAAGAGACAGGTCTGTGTCATGGATTCATCATAGACGTCATTATAGACCGCCTCTCTTAGCACCTTTCACAGCAGCATTCCAGCACTGGCTGCACTCCCAGTGAGGCCTGCAGTCTTTGATTTGAACCATAAGGGAGACCACAGGTAACTTATGAGTTTTATACCTCGCTAGTTAACAAGCAGGGTTGTTTTGCACATTGGTGTCAATATTTAATCATTCAAATTTGTTACTTGCACCAAAAAAATAATGACCTTTTTAAATATTTCCATTCTACACCAACCCAAGCCACAACAAAGGAATTTTAAAATCTTAGAATAAAATTATTTGAATTTTAAATGTGTATTTCAGATATTTAAAAGCAAAGGCAGATTAAAAGTCTGCAGCACAGCAGCTGAGGGGCTTGTAGAGGGAGAAACTGCTGTTAGGAGGTTTTTGACGAAGCTGTAAGGTAGAGAACTGCACAAAGTGTGGCTGCATGAGTCAAGCAGGCCCACAGTGGCAGGGACACTGGCCTCAGGGCACCTTTGAACATGATTCTTTCTGTCCTGCTGTCTATATTGGTTCAGAACCTGATGTTAAATAGGAGCAGTAACCAGTCTGAATGAAGTCTTGGGTCACAGTGGATTTATGCAAAGGTAAACCTCGATTCCACTCACCCACAGGTGCTGCGTGTTGCTCAGAGAATAAGTGCAGTTCACAGTGAGAATGAGCCGCCTCTCTTAGGAATGTCAGAGAATGTTCTGCATACATGTACATGGATCTGGTGTCAGACTCCATCCTGGAACCCAGGATCTGTAGGTGGCAGTGCTGGCCTCCAGTTTTTAATCGCCGGTGTTTTCCAGTTCCATGCCTTGAAATGAATATCGGAAAATGGGATTACAGAACCGGATCGTGTAGAATCGATCCGGACAGGTTCAGATGAAGGTGTCCCGGCTGGCTATGGCGATTGTGCCGGATGGGTAGCTCCGTCACCCTTGCTCTGCCCCCGCTGTGTTTGCCGTCTCCTGGGCCACGTCGCTTGGCTGCGCGGGGGAGGCAGAGTCCTGTCAGGTGCTGCGCTTTACTCCGCATGAAACAGCAGCCAGGAGGAGGTGATACTGTCTCTGTCTCCTGTCCAGCGCCTTTAAAACATGGTGGCGACGGACAAGCTTCATGTTGCCCTGTATTTCTGCATATTCTTTTGTGATGATGGGATAATTGTTGTTATATATTTTCTGTTGATTAGTATCCAATAATCATGCATGAGGTGGTTTTATGTATTTCTGATATGAGTTTTTCAGGCCTAGTCATTAGTGTTGAAACTTCCTCCGTGAATGAGGAGCTTTTGTTGTGCTTTAAAGATATTATTCTGATTACTACATGTCCTATTATGTTACCAGCTGTTTTGATATGTATGTGGTATAGAGCCATCTGCCCAATGCAAACATGCCATTCATGGCTATATAATATAATGATGAAAGATTCAACGTGACTCTGAAGTCCATGAGTTATTAGTTATTACTCCTTCAGTCATTAGTATGATGGTGACATTTTGTCCCTAACAGTCCAGTTCATAATCGAGTCCCTGATTGTCGCTCCTTTTATTTGTGCTGACAGTTACAATACAGATTAATATATTTTCCAGGATCTGACTGCCGGTACAGGCTGGATTACAAATTAACAAGAAATTGCAAATTTATAAAAATCAATTGATTAAAACAGAAATAGTAATTACACTTCACTTTTAGCTTGTCGGGGGGGGGGGGGGGTACCTAGTTTTCTCTACAACAGGCATTAAATTCACTGCAGGTAACTGTATGATGGAGCTACAAGAGAACATTACTCAGTATGGAAGTGTTTTCTCTCTCCCTAATGCCAGAGAGGTAAAGCAGTGACCTGGCATCTTATATACGGTGTGTGTCTGAGGGTCAAAGCAACATCATGTTCGGGGAAATAAGTAGTCTGGATATTTGTTTTAGTGACAAATTGCTGTCTCTGGTGCCCATTAGGTTTCCATTTAGTTGCTACTTTGAAGCAGTAGCTAATTAGAGCACCATTATTTTCCACAGCGCTCAGCCTCTCCTTTTTGTCCACAGGAAGATGACAGGACACTCCTTCCACATGGGCTACAGCATGGCCATACTGAATGGCATCGCAGCCGCCCTTACTGTCTTCTGGTGCCTGGCGTGAGAGTGCCCCCTCTGCGGCGGGGAAGGAACCACAACCGCGCGGAAATACGAGACGCCATTGGTGGTGGGCTACTCTGCAGTTCTGTCAAACAATAATTTATATAATGATTATAACCTTTTATGTATGGTGTTTACTTCAGGTAAGGGATCCTCCTACAAACTCTAAGTATTAAAAGGAATCACTAGGATGGAATTTTTACTGTCTTATTTATGTTTTTGGATTTCACCTTTTTAAATGGCTTGAGCACTCAAAGTGAACGTGCCCTCAACCTATGATTTTGCAATAAAATTGTGGAGGATGTGCTTAGTGACACGGTGTGATCTTAATGCCATTGGCTCTTCAGTCGTTATTACTGGGCTTGTTTGTTTACAAAGTTTTTAAAGTGAAGGGTAAATATTATTTTTGTAATTTCATATATTGGTTTATGAATGTGTATTTCTTTATACTGCTGAAACTTGTCCCACAGATAAATACTTTGTCTGCTTGGTTCACGGGTCAGTCACTCACATCACTCTGTGGTGCTTCTAAAGGACACCGCTCATAAAAATGTTTAACTTTATCTATGGAAAATTCTTTGTATCTGTTGTTTGATACCTCTTCTGGCTTTGTTACTGTTCTGTATTTTATTAATATCACTACTGGTATATATGACATACTATGAGTCAAAATACCCCTGTTAGATTGCCGAGATCTTTCTTTTTAAACCTTTTAACACTTGGCTGATGTCCTTCTATTGAAAGAAATCACTGAAATTGTTTGCTACATAACACATGGCTTTGTATTGTTTCATGTCTTATTTTTTAAACACTGTTATGGCTGTAATCCTGTCACTGTGCAGCTGACAGATGTTTGCTTATTGTCACTAATGACTACTAAAATCATATTGTACAAATGAGTCACTAATAATTAGATGTAGTTGAGTATAAAGGATGTATGAATTTGCCAGGACACTGATTTTTCCGTAAATGTGTCATTTCTGAAAACCTGTTTCTGGAATCATTTTAAAAACAATCTTGTATTTTTGTGTGTTTGTTAAGCTCAAATTAAACAATTTGTTAACAATCTGTCATTTCTTGTCAGAACTGTATAAAAAGTAAAATACACTGCTACACTTAATTTTTTTTTTGTCTTTTAATGTTAGGAAAAATCATCCAATAGTATATACACTCAGTGGCCAAATTATGGGATGTTCCACTGGCATGTAACATTTAGGACTCACCCGTGCGTCCATAACAGGGGATGAGGTGAGGACAGTGTGTTTCAGCCTGCAGCTCAGGAACCCACAGTCAGTCCACATTTTTGCTCCCTCCTGGGTTCCTGAACACCAGGTTGGGTGACACTGGTTTAGGGAGTTACTGCAAGCCGCTGTTGTACTGAGCTCTTGTTTTTGCATTTGTGGCCTTTCTGTTAGTCTTAATGAGTCTGGCCGATCTCCTCTGATCTCTCGTTAACGAGGCGTTTTCTCCCATATAAATGCCATTGAAGGGTGATTTTGTTTATCACACTATTCTCTACACTGGAGACTCGGTAGCGTATAAGAATCCCAGGTGACTCCTTCCGAGATGCTGGTACCTGTGTTCTGTCGAAATGAGCTACTTTGTCGAGTTATCCTACCATAGTGCTAATCGATAGTCCTAAACCCCCCTAAACACTAATCCCAAAACTGTGGAACTGCACATGCGCTAAAAGGCTCGATAGTACATCTCAATAGGTAGCTCAACTCGTCAGAACGCCGGCAAACCCACAATCCCTTACGCCTGCCTGTTTTACTGTTGCAGACGAGACGCTACATTTTTCTGTGTATTGTATACAATTATTTGTAATACTTTCTCATACTCATTTGACTGAGCGGGTTTAATAACGTTTAATATTAAGTATCGCATATAATAAAAATGTATTCATAATGTGCTTTTATCCATTTTAGAGCCTACATGATTCATACGCATAATTCATAATAATACATGTTTGGCCTGCGCAGTTGTTAAACTAATGATGAATTCACATTTTCTCAGTGATTTATACCCACTGCCTGCGCCAAGCAATAATCCCAGTAAGCAGAGCCGCGCTTTAGCCGTATTTCGGTATGCCTAAACGTCAGTTAGTTCACTGCTCAATTTTTTACGATCACCGAGTGGTTGTTCGTTGATGCATTAATTTCTTGATGTTGTTGCCTACAAGCTGCCAAGGAATCGCCTTAATGGTGCATTAAATCAGGGGTGAGCGTGTCACTTCTGCGGCAACCTTGCACAACTCTAGCAAATTACGTCACTCTCACCACTGGATTTGAATTTTCCATGGCGTATCTCCATTCTTTTGACCACTTCCGTAACCTTCGTATAATCAATCCATTTAGACACCGCGGTCATTTAGACCTATATAAGTGAACGACTCTCATATTTCTGCCCAACTTCCACTTTCTCTATTAATGTTTTTTTTCTCATTCAGACACCCTTGAGCTCACCCTTGAAAGATGAATTGTATTGCAGAATAGTCCTATTTAGCATAATAGATGTGTAATTATGCTCACAATACCAATGATCCAGCGGTAAATCCCAATCCCACCCCACACTTTGCGTTTACTGCATCCCGCCACCTGCTTCCTGCTTAGAGCCGCCGGGCCCTTATGAGGAAAAATCCACATGGATATTAGATCATTACAACCAATACTGTTGCTAGGATGGGAGGGGGCTGGGGAAATAAGGTATGATGAGTTAATTAAAGCTTGGTTGGCGTCAATGAATCGTTCAGATGACTCATTATTTTATTAAGTCGTGCACCCTTCAAAATATTAGGCCTAAATATTTAAAAGCACCGCGGGCAACAACAAAGCAGGAGGGGAAATGGACGGTTATGGGAAAAAGTCAGGCTTTCTAAACGACTTGAGCAAACCTCACAGCGGCTTTTTTTCCCCGTCGCGTCAGTAATGTCCTTTAATTGTTTATACACTGTCAACATTCATTGCAGTTATTGGTAAATACTCGTTATAAAATAGTATGCATTAAACTAAAGCATTATACCAACATGCTGATTCTGTCTAATTTTGTTAATTAATCGAGATTACTCGATTTATTAATTTATGCACTGACATATAGAAAAATGTCACCTGATTAGTTGACAGTTCACTTGTTTCTTTCAAGAGAAATTAAGCTACAAGATATGCGAATGATGTGGACTATAAATATATTTTGGGATACAGTGAAAAAAACATCGCATCCAAGACATACCGTCTTGCTGTTAGTTAGCGACTTGGGCGTTTCACGTTATAGTCATATAATTGTTGTCATTTTAAGGCGCCACTGAATATGCGCTTCTTAATTTAGTCTTTAAATAACAAAAGTTATTTATGCTCCAGCTCATGCACTGCATCGCAGTTACCCATCTGTTCATTTAGGCTAAGTGTGTGGTGTGCCGATAAAACAGGTCAATTTGTACTGTAGTTGTGAGCAGGAACAGATGGTGCAGGAAAGGAGTTTGGCGCTGATTTCCCAACTTTGGACTGAAACACGGAAAGATTCTCCCGGGCTTGCAACTCCAGCGGCTTTGCCAGATCCGTTAGGATCTGCTCACTTACACGTCTTTTTGCTACTCTTTCATTCATTTTCCCAAGACATCAAAAATTTTGCCTAAAATGCGGGGCTCATGTCATTTGTATTTAATTCAAAGTCTCCAAATAATGAACACTTGAAATTTCATTTGTTAGTTGAATTTGGTCTCGATAACGCAACTTTAAGTGAAACTTACGTGAAGCATGCATTAACAGTAGCTTCATTAACTGAAGCTTATTCGTCTTTTTCATCCTGTGTTAGGCTGGGTCTGGGATGAACATTTAGTGGCATTTTCTTTCGTGTTTGAACAGATTGCCAGACTTACCTATGTGGAACCGCACAACAGAAAGACTGCGCATCAGCAATAATACAGCACGAAAAAATGAATAATACATTTTTCTCGCAGCAGAATTTCATTTCCCCATGTAGGATCCGGCAAAGCATCCAGCTCTGTAAGTGTAATGGTACAATGCACACTTTCGCTGAACGTCCCCGTTAAACTACAAATTTAATCGAAGTGCCTTTGAATAAAAGGGCTTTTATTGCCTTCTCCGTCGGGTAGAGGGGAACACTTTTATTAGAACGAGTTATTAAAATCCGCTAGCAACTGCTGAAGCGAGTCGCCCGCAGTAATAGTTTTATACTTGCGTTGGCTTATAATATCATGCCTTTTGACACGTAAAACTAGCACGATGTTCGTTTGCTGGCTTAAAAAATAGGCTATATTTAAATTGGGCTGACTTTATTAGGCCCAGTAAAAGTAATTATTAGTTTATCATCCTTTCAATCAGAAACAAGGGATGAGGGAGGGCGAATTTTTTTTTTTCTTAGAAAAAAGATAACGGAAGATAAGTTTTCAACATCAACAGTAAACAAAAGGAACAGCAACAGATGTATGACATATGGGCTGATCTGCAAAATTAATATGAAAAGAAAATATTAAAAAAAATGTTTCATTCAAAATTTGTGAACGCCGGCAGTGGAATTTACACAGGAAAATACACTTTTAAAAAATTAAAAAAAGAAATCGATGCGGGCTAAATTCGCCACGCGGGCGGGGATGATAAACTAATAATTTTTTTTACTGGGCCTTATTAGATTTATTTATTTGATGAAAAAATGTATTTTCCCAATAAAAAAATCAAATGTGTATATTTAATTTGCATGCAAGTGCCTCTGTATTAACTTCCTTGGCTCTATTCCGGATTGCATGCCAGGGAAAGTTCTTGTCACACTCCGTGTCAATGAGCGAGCGGGCAAGCAGGTAAGTCCGGCCAAACGTCGGGTAAAACAGGATTTATTGACACAACCGGGGCACACAAACCGACCTGACCAACGTTAATGACAAATCTACCGGACTCAACGTCAGACGCAGACTAAATACAGGGGATAAGCAGGCAAGAAGAAACAGGTGAGAACAATCGGGTAGAAACACGGGGTAACGAGGTGGGCGTGGCACACACAAGGATCGGACGGAGCTCGACGTGACAGTTCTGAACTGCAATTTTATGTTCGCCAAATTAATCTTACTTGTAAAGAGTAACTTATTTGTGTTGTTCAAACCACAGTCAATTTGTTTTATTTTTCCAAACTAAACCAGTATTTTAAACAGTGGGAAATAAATAATGTAATGTAGAGTCAAGATCAGAAGAATCAGGATCAGATCAGAAGAGAACAATCAGGGCCATTTAACAGTAGTCACAAACACCCGGCCATCATTATATTTAAAATAAAGGATACGTGCAATTTTGCTATTCTTTCTCCCCTTTAAAATGAATTGTTTGCCTTTCAAACAATTCTGACATGAGATGTTAATGTGTGCTTCTGGTGATTAATTCCACATTGCCTCAGGGAAGAGAGCTGAATGTTGACGGACAAGACCAAATCACTGAAGGGACCAGTGGAAGAGATAACTGGCAGGCCCATATTACCCGGGGAACAATATACAGTGTTGATTGGCTGGTCTGAATTACCAGGGGGACCACAGGGAATGCTGATTGGCGGGCCTGAATTACCAGGGGGGTGCAGGAAATGCTGATTGGCTGGGCTACATTACTAGGGGGACCACAGGATCTGATGGTTAATTTTTAACAAATGCTGCAGTGATTCCCTAAGAAGGTTGGTTCCATACTATTGGGAATCTCTGAACTATGTTAACTCTCTCCTCACAACTGTACAGTACAGAGTACAGAGGGTGCCAGTGTGGGGTCCATTAAAGTGAATTCTTCCTGACAGCTGTCTGACCTGTGCGTGGACTGTTCACTCTAGTCCATCCCTGATTCTCAGGCAGACAACAGAGCAGATTTGACTTTACAGTAAACCCTCCATTACCCTCCATCACTTCTAGATGATAATATAATAGGAAAAAGTGGTTATCAGTACTACTGTTTACACAGAGCAAGCGCGTTTCGCCTCCTGGGGAATGTCATGGGAGTCAACGATCGTATTTTTAATGCAAGAGCAGCAAAAGTCCCGTGAGTGAGAGTTAGTGGAGGAGCTCCGCCCCTGTGTGCTTTATTTGGCTTCGGTCGTTATGTCTCAGGTGGCCTAATTACACTTTTCCAGGTAGAATCTTGTCGGAAGCCGAAGTGACCTCACAGAAGGCTGTTATCATTGAGGTCCAGAAAAAGAGCAGGGAAAATTGGCCAGAGAGGTTCTGAATCATCTCCCCAGGAACTGGAGGGAGTGATCGGAGACCCAGCCTGAGGAGGCCGATGGACTAATCCGAATGCAGCCCAGAAGAAAACAGGTGGCAAATTGTATCCTGAGAAAGCCCAGTGATGCCTAAGTACTCGACTAGGCTGCAGCGGCTCAGATAATGGAGCCTCAGCTTGCGGCTTCCCTTTGAGGTGATTCCTGAGATTTTTCACAAGTTCTCCCCTTCATGGGGAGCTATCCCTTCCTCCGATTAGAATTTGGAGGAGAGCTGATAGACTGGGGTTTGCGACACTAATTATGATCACCTGCTTCCAGTCAGAGGCTGGTATTCTGCTTTGCTTTTGCTCCAGTAAGCCCGACACGCCTGTCCCGAGGTCTGGAGCCCTGCTGCTTGGTTCTGATTTCCTTTGCGTCTGCCAAAATGGCCATTTTTATTTTCGTGTTCAAGTCCGTGTTGTGCTGATTACTTTCCTTCCCAATTTGCTTTGGACCAAAACTTCTGGCAAGCAAATGTGAAATAGAAATCACAGCCCCAAATAAGCCTCTCCTTTCGGGAAGAAACCCTGTCTTCCCATTGTACCAGTGCTTCTCACAGATTCATGTCTTAGGCTATCGACCCCTGTAACATAACTAGACATCTAGTCTTGATGTACCACGATATGCGCCATTGCTAGTGATTGTCAAATGAAACTTCATGAACCATTTGCTGCTTTTTATGACCCCCACTAGATGGCGCTCTCTATTCAAAAAAAGGGCTCAAAGCATGCACCAAAGCAGATCATCTAGAGAGATCAAAAAATACCAAACAGCAAATAGTTTACTGAGTTTCTTTTGTCCATCACTATCCATTACATTGATCCTTTGGAGTGGGGTAACTCATGGCTGGGAGACAGATATGAATATGGGTTAATCAGGGATACAATCTGCAACCCAGCCAGACAACCCCTCAAAGCAAGTTCACATCTTGCTGCATCGCAGTGATGCGATGGGACAGCAGAGGACTGCAGCACAGAGAAATGCAAGGCTGAAAAGGCTGGGCAGCTCAGGCAAGCCTGATCTGCGTGGTATGCCTCCTTAATTCAAATCCAATCATATTGCCCGTGATTGCCTGCTCAGTCATGTTCATCCTTCTCCGATACACTGTTTTTCCTCATAAGGAAACCTATTATGTGCTATTTAATACAGTTAGTAACCTTCACAATTTCTTAGATTTTCTTTCATGCTTTCCTGCCCTTTTTCCATTTATACTATTGTGCCATTTATCACAGGGACATTGAGGAATCACTGTCAGGGATGCTGTTGTGCTATAAATCCAGGCTGATTCTCCAACACAACAGGTTATATAAAGTAGCAGGGCATAGGACAACACTTGGGTAAAAAAACATGTATAGATATGAATATGTAAATATAAATATTGATATGGAAATATGTATGTACTGTATATATGTAGCCAACTCAGGGATTTGAGCCAGCAACCTTCTATTGACACAGCTTCCACACCCACTGAGCCAAACACTGTGCCCCAGTTACCAGTGATGGTTGTAGTGTTGGGGGTTGATTATAGCTAACTACCCCACCTCTGGGGGGGGGGCCCCGCCCCCCCCGCCGGCCGGGGGGGGGGGGGGGGGGGGCGGCCGCCCCGCGGGGGCGGGGGG
>JABFEA020000038.1:21105035-21118583 GCA_019775915.2 Cyphomyrus plagiostoma
CCCCCCCCCCCCCCCCCCCCCCCCCCCCCCCCCCCCCCCCCCCCCCCCCCCCCCCCCCCCCCCCCCCCCCACTCCTGGTTATGTGCTCTGGTCCAGCCCAGTAGAGGTTATGGAGATTACAGCACACTGTGCATCACCCCTGACCTGTAGCTGATTTGTCAAGGGACGCTCAGGCCAACTCTGATTGGCCACAAAAGACGAGGGCAGCGGAGCATTAAACAGAAATTCTCAGGGCACTGCCCATTTCCCCATAGCTTCTAAATAAGAGACCCAGTGGATAACAGGCGAATCAGATCACTGTGCCCTTGATAGATGGCAATGCCAGGCGTAAAACAAGAAGGACAGTGTTCATCTGTGAGGCCCGTCCCTGTGATCATGAAAAGAAACGTACAATAAAGAGTGCCGACAGTAAAAAGTGTTGCTGAAAATGATTAACTGTATAATGAAAAACAGATCAAAAGCAATTAAAGACAGTAAGACCACAAAGACAGTAAGACCAGTGGCACCAGGCTACTTAGATGCAGAATTCTTAGTTTCAGGAATACAGTCGTAGGCAAACTCGAAGTTATGCTCAAATGGTCTTCATTTTAATTGGTACCAGTCCTAGCTGATGTGGCACCCTAAATGAGCATCACTGCCAGTGCCCCATGCCCGAGGCAAATTGAAATTGGCTGGCAAGGCGGCACCCCCCCTCAGGAGTCGGTGCCCTAGGCTGCTGCCTATGTCGCCCATAGGACTGACCGGCCCTGATTTTAGCTGAAGACTACGGCTTGCCTGTGTTGGCTTTAGCCATTCCAAATGTTTCCATGGAATCATCTCAGTATTGCAGCAATCACCTTACATACTCATGTGTCTGTCAGCCAGTAGTGTACCATGTTTGGGTAATCAGTACCTCATCACGTTATTTAACTAATTGAGCTAATTAATTCAAGTGTGCTGGTGGTGAAATTTCACAGACGTTTGGAATGTCTGGGGTGCCCCTGCGGAGAGCTTCGGGGACTGAAGCGTCGTTCACCTGGCGATCAGGGTATCAGTAATGTTTCGGAGAACAGAAGAAACCCCTGCCATTGGTTACTATTATTTTGTTATTGTTCCTTTGCATGTATTCTAATGTTAAATTGTGTTTCTGAGCAAATGTACACTTACTGCCCAGATAACATAACATTAAGCATTGTCTTTGAGTAAGCGTAAGGCTTTTGCACTGTATTGTATATTAATATAAATAAATGAACACCAATGACATTGTGTCACTGCAAATGAGATTCGTATTTACAAATTACCCTTGTCATCCACAAGGATCAAGGATTTTTGTCTGTCATCCTGCAAGTGGGCTACACAAGTACAAGGAAATTTAGATTCTGGAACATAAATAACTTACAATCATAGCATTTTCATGCACACTCAGGCTTACATATGCAACAGTAAATAATTCTTAGAAAAAATGCATATGGCATATGTGTGTACTGCACTCAGTAATCAGGAAATAATTTGAATATATGAGAAAGAGTATTGGAATGAGCAGTAATAGCAGTGTAAAATAAAAGGGGTAACACATTACTTGAGGGGCACAAATACTTATTAGTAACTCAGCTACTTCTGAAGTACAAATCATAGTCATTACCTGAGACAAAAAATATGTGTCACGATTCATTAATGATGAAGAAACATGAGATCAGTATGTAACTAAGACTTAGTTTATGCTTAATCAATACATAAGTAAGAGCATAACACTATATTATTTTTGCCACGTCAAGTAAAGTGTTACCAAGTCAGTTAGTTGGGCCGAGCGATGGCAGCTAGAGTTCAGCAGTTAAAAGCTGCTCACAGATACACGTTTTTACAGAATAACCATTTCAGCCGTTTTTGGACCCTGTTTCCAGGGCTAGTGGGTAGCATAATGTTTAAAGGCACGGTTAAATGCACACTACTAAGACTGCCAGTTCAAGGACTGGGGGGTTGGTAGAAATTCCAGCCCCATGATAAAATGTCACCTTGGGACCCCTGCTCAATAAATTCATAACTTTACATATTCTGGGTAAAATGCTAGGCCGCCCATACTGTGCTCCAGTACGCAGCTATTGTAAACAGGCAAAAACGTCTTCATCTAGAAGTTTTCAATGAACAATGTAGCCAGGACCGAACAACCTTTATCAGCCAAGATGAATCCTCCACTGATGGCTAATATCACATTCTAGCGGTACATGCTAAAACACGCTAAAACATGCTATAACATGCCAAAACATGCGAAAACATGCTAAAACATTTCCCATCCTTTCTTCTGTGCTGAAACACGTGATGAGGCAGAACTTCTCTGTTATGGGCCTAAATTCATTTGCCGCCCGGAGCAGTAAACCCGGGCTGGTGTTAATCCCAAATGATCTCGGTGAAGTAAAGCATGCAGGATAAAAATTTAATTGTCGCGTTTGACGCCGGGCGGCATCAGCCGAGATGTTTCCCCTCCGCTGCCACTCGAGCGCTCTGGCAGAGCACGCTGCTGCTGACAGGACACTGTATTCCTCTATTCCTTGGCGGCGCTCAATGCCAGGAAATCACTTTCCGTGCCGTTCTGAATAGGCAAATTAAGAGCAGCGGTGTCTGCCACAGAATAGCCGTCCTGCTTTGTCTGTCGAACATAAACAAGCACTGACAAGCACACGAACCAGGCAGAGCGGCCATTTTCAGTGGGTCAAGTGATACATACATAAGTTATTGCTTATATATTACCAATTATATTTACTGTTTTATCCATATATTTACATTCATAAATCACAATCCATTTCCCTTGACTGATTGTATCAGGGATTGATTAATTGTCACGGCCAGAGGCTCTTTAGCTCTCCTGTTCATACTGTCTGCAGTGTGTTTCATTTACTGTGGAAAGTGTTGAATCTTCTTCTGTTTATCATAGTTGTGTTCTGTCTAATGCTGTTTATGGGAAACTCGAGAGAGGTCTGGGTGACAGCCTGCGTTAAACTGTCAGGGTACAGAGTGAATTATGGTATAAACTGTGCACCAAATGATTTATCACATAGTATTTTAAGTTACATCATTTGTCAGTGCTCACAAATACCACATGCTGCTTTAACCTAAAATTTATCTCCAAATAATTCCATTCTTGGTAAATCAATTACATAAATATGGTAACCAGAGCTGAAGATCAAATTTCCAAAACTCTCTCAGTCCGGAAGATCTTTTTGTTTTTTGAGAAGATTTCTGTGCGCTTGATGAGTTTTGGACATTTAATGAAAGTTCTTTGTCGGATTACATGAGGAACGAGTAAGATTTGATCCCCAATACTGTGACACAAGACAAGGAAGCCTGACTAGGTCTGTGGCAGTCTCATCTCAAAAAACAACAAATAATGGAGTGAGTTTGGGAAATTTGCTCTTCACTTAAAGATATTTGATATCAGTTAAATAAATCTGGAATATGTCCCATGCCAGCGGGACGATATATTATTGTTATTTAGTTCAGTAAGAATATTTTAATGATGAACAAATCAATTTCAACAATGACTATTTCTGGAAAACAGTTTTAAGCCACATTGCTGATCTGGAACATTAATAAAGATGTTCAGACATGTGAAGTTTTTGCTACACAAAAGATTCCAGAATTGAGGACATGTAATTAAACGACAGTTGTTCTCAATAAGTACCACCTGAACATACTTCCTCATTTCCTAATGGTGCAATGACTTTTGTCCCCATTAAGGATAGTAGACGATTTGGTGTCTGGATGAAACCTGAGACAGCATTTACTGTCCTGAGGGGCACATGAGGAAAACTGAGTCCCTCTTGTCATATCAGGGAAGGAAGATGACTAAGGGTGAAGCAAGCCATAAAGGCTGGGTGGTCCCCTCAAGGAGAGGGACGAAAACAGCTCACACCAAAAAGACCTCCTCAGATAGGAGGATGAAAAATGCACGTGCATTTCGATGACAGCTACAGAGCACAATCAGCAAGAGGGAGAAGGTAAAAGATTGAGGAAGTGTTCTGACACCATCCATCCACCCGGCCCCTGTGCCCTTTGCTGTACCTGAAGGTTATTGTCACTGTTTTTATACCACTTTTGTAAAATTCAGCAAGTGGTGGAGCCATATCACTGTCTAATGTTAAATGCTCGTCAGTATAATTCAGCTATTGTATGTAAATAAGACCTTCATATTAGATAATGTTGCATTTGTGTAGCTAGTTTATGGGGCTTAGGTCGGAGTGAAGAGTTAGCGAGTTTATTAAATCATACTTTGCATACTCTGGCATAAGAGGCACAAACCATAAGCTAACAATTGTAGGTAAAATTCAGGCAAAGATCAGGAATAACTCAAAACAATATGCATACCAAATGCATTATTTATTATTACCCAAAGTAATATACAGCTGACAAATAGACAGTCCCTGGAACAATTGCGGTTGAGGGCCTTGCCCAAAGACCCAACAGAGAATCTACTATGCTAGTTCCGCAATATGACTGCGTTTTATTACAAGCTAATAGCATGTCATTCTGGTTGTAAAGAACGTGAGAGCTTTGGTCATAACATTACACAGAATCCCAGAATTCACAGCTAAAATCAAAGCCCTCAGTTAGCAGCGTCTCACGGGGAAGCTGACAGAGGGTCATTGCTACTTGGTTCATTTAATTTCAAAACATTGTTAAAAATATTGTAATTTGCAATGTTTGCGTTATTTTGTTGAAAGCTATTAAGCGCACGTTTAATGGTTTTTAGGCTTCTGATCTAGAGTCGTTTGCCAAATAGTTTTTAAATGTAGTTTCTTTGTTCATAAACATTAACTTTCTGTTTTAAAAGCAATGCCATAAACTGTGAATTAAAATGTGTTGTTGGACGTAGTGGAGTGAAATTAATAAACATTCTCCATTGCTGTCATCATTGCTGAACATGTAAAGGGGAAACAATATCATGATGACCTGTGTATGGGGGCCCAAAAATGGGGGGTGGAATCAAAAAAAGCCTAAGAACCACTGCAGTAGAGCAACCCCAACAAAACAGCACACGCATGTAAAATGGTACAGAGGCTTGAGTGCATGTTTTCTTAATGAATCGTTTTGATGGCTCTGCCGTGGCCTGGGTGTGTTTCACTGGAAGGAGTCTGAGCATGCTCACCATAGAGGGCGTGTTGAAGGCCACAAAGGACAAACCCTCCTGAATGATCATGTTGATCTTACAAACCATTTCTATTTTTATGGGAGCTGAGTCTTCAAATGCTCTCTTTCCTTACATGACAAACTTCATAGGTGATTCCAAAAATTAGCTATGTGCTCTTAGGAAAACTAACAAATCTTGCCTTCAGAATTCGGAATTCGTGACAATTATTAATTATAAGTCCTAATAATTATTTATAGGCTATAGAAAACGGCTTTTCCATTATGCAGGTGGATTTAATTTACAAAAGTAATTCAGGGTCTCAGCTTGGGACTGAGCCTACAACATTCTAGTTACAAGCACTATGGTAGCTGAAGTACACAGAAAAACATTTGTTTTGTAATTCCACATACAAGAGCACAGAGGTTGAACTGACGCACCGCTAGTGACGCCCAACACGCAGTGTGGCCTTGAGCTCTCCATGTCGTCCTCACTAAAGTGAGACCTTGTCCGGATGCCCCAACAGACGCTCCAGGGGCCGCGGACCGTGATGTCAGCAAAACAGACTCATCAAACATAAATGAGTCTTGCCGCTGTGCCTCATAATGCCGGCAATGACATATAAGCAGGGGAAGCACATAGGGTCAGGTGCGCCAAGCTAGTTAGCCATAAATAATGCATCTGCCTATTAAATAGCTAGGTGTTTAATGAGAGCTCCTCTCATACACAGCATCCATAGTGCATGCACAAGCCACTGCACCGAGAGAAAGATGAGAACAAAACAGTGGTATTTCTATTGAATTAAAACTTAATTTGAGTGAGCTTCCTTTGTGCCATATATTGAACGGGTGTCTAGGAGGCGCTCTTTCAGCTCATTTTCTTCTTTGGTTAGTGTCCTGGAAGTAAATACTGCAGCGTTTGGCAGACCTGGAAGTATATACTGTAGCGTTTGGCAGACCTGGAAGTATATACTGTAGCGTTTGGCAGACCTGGAAGTATATACTGTAGCGTTTGGCAGACCTGGAAGTATATACTGCAGCGTTTGGCAGACCTGGAAGTATATACTGCAGCGTTTGGCAGACCGAGGCAACGCAGTGGCAGGGATGAGACAAGGCAAGACAGTTTAAAGAAGATGGCTCTTTAATGATAGCTCTTAAAAGGTCTAACACAAATAGAAATCACACTCTGAACCACGATTAACCATGCCAGTGATCACACCCAGACCCGATCTCAGCTCTAAAACAAGCCCTAGTGGCCTGGTTGCAGCCACCAGTGCAGACGATGGGGGGAGCTGTCCTCTCGTGGGTACTGGCAAGGCTGAGGAGACCGAGAGGCTGGCAGACGCTGGGATGCTGGTGGGTGCTGGCATTGCAGGTGCCCCTTGGCACCTTCCCCTTCCCCTTACACAGCTTAGAGAGATCCTGCTGCCCCTCCTGTTCCCCAGATCGAGTCGCCTGGCACAGCAGCTCCAAGTCCATATGATACTGGCCACGCTGCCACCGCACTCCTAGCAAGCTAGCTGCTCGCGCAGCTTCTCCAGGGGGCACCACCCCTTCTCCAGGCCCCCAAGCTGCGACACACCTCCCCGTAGCCAAGTAGCGACGCTTCGGCTAACTCAGCCTACTGCCTCTGACTGTCGCGCACTTGCTGGTCAGTTTGTCACACAGCTGCTCCAGCTCATGCCACCCCTGCTGGACTCAGGCAGCCGCTCTTCGTTTTGCCGGTCCGCCTCCCACAGCTCAGCCAACTCGCAAAGCTCCTGACTCGGCCGGCCGTCCCATCCATGGCACGCCTCTTCGCGGCCAGGCAGGGCAGCCTCGGTAGCTGGGGTCACGCTGAGGCCCAACGCAGCTGGAGATTCAGAAGCCCTCGATGGCCGCTGAGTGTTCAGAGTCCGCAGTAGTCCCTGCCTTCTTTGGTCACGATAACGTCTCAGATCGGTGACCAGTACGCTGGCAGGAATAACTCGAGGACACACTGCACTGAGTCCAGAGGGCTTCAGAAGAATAGGACAACACCTCCCTCACAGTACTACTGCTTTCTCATCTGCAGGGTTGCCAGCTCTCACACATCTGGTGTGGACACTCATGCTTTCACACTCTTATGTTCACGCAAGAGATGCTATAGCAAATCTGCATTATTCCATTGTAAACCTAAAATTAGCTACATCAGTTTGTAAACCCTTCAGACCGTTTACAAGGTAATAAAACTGTTACATACATGTAAATGCGTGTGCAGACTCGTCTCAAATTGAAAATCTCACACCAGCCAGATGGCCAAAGTTGACAACCTTGCGTCTGTCAACAGGCTTGGGCAGAAGCCAGTTCCCCCTCTTGCTGCAGCCCCAGCAGATGAGTTTTTTCTTCTGTGCTGGTCTTGCTGAGAAGCCGCCACTTGTCCACGGCTGCCTGCAGATCTGCCAGGCTGGAGCAGGACTGCCAGACGAGGGTATGAAGACCAGGCTCCAGCAGGACTGCCTCAGGCATGCTATTTCTGACACCACCGATGTATCACGGCAGCCACAACAGAGCGAGTTTCAGCAAGATCACTTCTTAATAATAGCCCTTCGAAAGACCAAAAACAAGCACCAAAACAAATCATATAATCGGAAAACACAAGGAGATGTGATACTGCACTGTATGGCCCCAACATGGTAGCTATTTACAGAGGGCACAGAAACACACGAGTAACTGACACAAATCGGGCCACGCACAGGTAAAAAACACTTAAATAAACCAAAGACACGGCACAACTATTTTCAACAATAATTACACATGGTGCTATTTACAAGGTTTGCGAGCTAATAGGCTCCGCTATACACACCCATCTCACTGGCGCTATAATACGAAACTGGCTGCCCTGCACACTGAATAGTAAAACAACCAATATAACTGACACGTATGCAAAAAAAAGTTCATTTAAGAATTATTGCCCTCGTCACTTGGGATTTTTTAAATTGAATCCAGACATGTTCAAGACAAAAAGCAGATGCCAGTGATCAGGAAGCTGTATTAGGCTACCTCTGTACTCTGAATTAGGTTAGTTGTAAAAATCAGATCACCAGATGCATTTCCTTTAGGCCAAATTTCTCCTATATTTCGTCTTCGCGTGCTTCAGACTCATAAACTCGCCTGTACATATCGCGCATATGATTAAAATAGAAGGACGGACCATGAGGGCTGGGGAGTGTCTTGATTCCAATTGCTTGGATACTGGTTTGGCTACGGTAAAAATAACCAACGTCGGTTTTTACGCTCTTTTTAGACATTAATCTTAGGCACACGTCACGAGCTAAACCCATGTAGATTCCTGTGTATTTAAATCATAATCTCAAGCTGAGATGTTCTCCAAAGAGACCTGCTAAATCTGGAGCAAACTTGGTGGTCTCCTAACCGAGCAGAGCCAGATGGGTCACACTGTATTGCATGTTTGTGATGGGAATAACGATATGTGGCTTTTAAATAACAAATATTTGCGAACCCCTTCCGACATTTTGCCATTAATCGGACTGGACGAGCTGTCATTGAACTGTGTCTCTCAAGGAAACAAAAACACAAAAATTACAAAAGCACTTAGGAATGTCACTTACCTTACATATAAACAGATGAGGTGGCGTAACATTGTTAAATGGCAGGTCGTTAATAATGTCGCCAGATAATAATACAACACTAAACGAGAGTGTAAACACTACGGTGCCCTTATCTACAGCCATCTATAGCATGTTAACATTCAGTGCATCTTTTTAAAAGTGGTGTTTGCGATTTTGGTGGACTTCCGTGTATCATGGTTCAGCGTATGTCAACAGACGGGAGGCTGCTTCGTACGGCTCTCCCATTACTTGTATGAGGCACAACTTACAGAAAGAAATATTTATGGGAAAAGATGAGTCATGAGAAATTCATAAATATCTGAGCAAAGGATACCTCACAGATTATTTATTGGAAAGAAGCTGGCTTTGTAATTAATATTGCAAAAATCGTGAATGGTTTGAATACACTCCAAAGAAACATAACGCGCCATAGAATCGCATGGAATTCCCCGGCCCAAATATAGGCCTATAAAAACATGATTGCGTTTAATTTATTTTTAAGAGTTTGGGATATCGTGTAACAACTGTCACTGCATCTGAAAACTGGAGAGTGTGAAGATTTCTATCTTGTGGTCTCAAGTACTGAGGTGCATTTCAATAAAATGAGGCGATTTAGAGTTCTGAGGTTACACATGAAGGGGTTTTGAATCCTTTGTTGCTATTAGGCAAATACACTGGAAAAAAAACAATTAAGGAGTTTGTGACATCCTCAACCTGAAATAATGCTCGGAAAACAATTTAAAAATTAAATCCCAGAGGATTTTTGTGAGTCAGTCGTGGTCCGTACCTCTAGATGGAATATCCAAGGGTCACCCTGTCTTAAACTGATAATCACATGTCCACATCCAGTACTGATGATTGGCTAGTGCTGTGTGACCAATCAGCACTGAGAGAGCTGGCCCATCTGGGGTCAACAGGTTCACAGGCTTTGCCCCAGGGCAGTGCTGTCCTCAGAGCCTAAGTCACATGGGCTCCGCACTGTTATGCCACATGGTGCCATGATGTAACTCGTATTAAACTGCTCTTGTGAACTTCTGTCCTTCATCTCATTTGTGGTCTTTTTGTTTCATCTGTACGTCTCGTACAAGTCCATGGAAAAAAAATACAGAAAAATGAAGGCAATGGGTTTCTGTCACCGGAGTCCCCTCCTTCTCACTGGTATCATGGCCATGGAAATGAACCAGTCAAAGAACAAAATGCTTTTAAAGAGCCATTTGGGTTATACCACTGCAAACGCTATTGAAAGTGAACTACTTCAGCAGAAGTGACAAGACCTGTAAACTGGGAGTTTTAGTTTGCTTTTGGTAAAACACAAATTTTTGACCTTGTACTACAAAAATATGCAGGATGGATGGATGGAAGAACTAAAATAAAACATCAAACAAACTTGGTAGTGTAAATAAGGTTTAAAATCTAACAGACTAGAGCTCGAAGATATACATTCAGATGGTGTGTAATGATACTGAAAAGTGGGCCTTGAAACCCACTGTGTGCCGGATTACTTTGTGCTGCTTATAACAGGGAAAACAGGAGCTGTGCAATGAACGGGAAGGGGGTTAAACCCTGTCAGTCACTGGCAGCATGCGCTAATCCCACCGGCCTCCTCTGTGTCCCATCACTTATGCAACTTGCAGATCAACATCCGCAAGCAGTTTCTGCTTGGCGACATCTGGCCAGTGTGACAGCGCGTCCCTCCCCGCGTCGCGCTCGTTAATTGCAGAAAGCGGGTTGGCTCTGCATTCTGAGGCCCCACTTCGCTGGTGCCTGTGTTCACAGTACCGGGCTGTGATATGGTTAAGGCCTCTGTGTGGATTTATTTAATGCAACAATCTTGCTTTGAGTGGACAATTGCTGCTGGCAGTCTGGGAGATAATGATGTTTCCTTATGGCTGCAGCCAGTGATGCAATTAAAACACAGCGCATGTGTTTCCATTTCTGGAAAACTTTCAGGGTCAAGACTCATGAGTTCGAGAATCTTACCAGAGCTAAAACAATCAGAAGTATCGTCCTGTGAACCACACATCCATTTTCCATACTACTTATATCTGAAGTAGGAATATACTAACTCTGCTGACATTAGTACTCTGTTACTTTGTTGCAAATTACATTTGAATGCATATTGCTTCTCGGGCTGACTAGAAGCTGCATTCTGTTTTTCCATCTGGATTATTTAGCAGAGTCTCTGCCCAATTTTCGTGAAGCATGCAACGCGATATTGGACCATCCTGATCTGAGATGCGAAGCAGATTGTCTTCTGCTCGAAATGAAACATGAAATCAGTCTGTGACTGAAGGGTGAGACGATGACAGGAGCGAAAGGAATTCAAAATGCGTGGTTCCCAACAGAAAATGCCTTTGTGTGCATGTGTGTGTGTGAAACAAAATCCACATTTACGTGCCATTTTGAGAGGTGCACCTCCATTTCCAGACCGTGTGGCCAATGACAGGAGAATGGAAAAATCATAAATAAAATACTCGAAAGCACTTAATCAATTGAAAGTAATTCTAGAACTTTCCAAGAAATCTGGCAATGAGTGGTATAAGGTGCAGGGCACCTGAGTGAAACACTACTATTTCAAAAACTGAGAGTGAATTCAAAAGTTACTTAATGCCAGTGAATTTAAGCTAATAGTTTAAGGCATAAATAACTTATTTATTGACTTATTCTTGAGTCATTCGTGGCAGGAACTTCACAGTGTTGACCACCTCTGTGCAATCACCACCTGTGTCTGCCTCTCATCGCAGAAGAACCGGATACCAAATCGATAGGTGTCCTGCTCATTACCTCACCGTGTTTGAGGTTCTTCCAGAAGCCCAGTGCTCCATCTATCTCTGCTCCATTTTCTCCGTTCTGTTGTGCAGAAACAATACTGTGATCTTCAGCTTCCTTTTCTCAACATGCCTGTTATGCATGGAACTAATTTCCAGTTATGAACATTCCAGGTGGTAATTTGGTCATATAAAATTGAACCTGGCAGATATAAATACAATTAAATATTTACATGATTGCCTTGGGCTTTTCCTAAAGGTGTGGTATATCTCCATGAATTTCAATAAGAGTGTTACGAAGGAGAGCATTAGAACATATGACCTACCAAACTAGCAACAATTTTACAAACTTGAAAGGTGGTTTTTTAAATTTGCCTCAAATGTTAAAAATAGCATTAGCTATTGAAGTGGCTGTTGTGGGGTCGCAAACAGTGATACAAAATTAATTTCATATTGGTTCATAGCTGAGTGGTTACTAAAAATGAAATCTGTTGGAGAGCTAGTGCATGGTGTTCCTTCAGTTGTGATGGTTATTTAATTTTAAATGTTCTGTGAATGAAAATAACTGCGTTGAAATGTATTTTAGAACTTGCAAAATGCGAGAAAACATGCAAGTAAAATTTTAACATTGTCATCATCTTGTGCAAAAAGAGAGAAAGTCTGACATATGTTGGCAGTTTATAGAGAATTAAAACATTATTCAGTGTGATCAGTGCAAACATACCACATTTTCAGTACTGTTATAAATAGTCTGACTTGTGTTACTCTGTCAAAACCCTGCAATCTTGAAACTTCATTTAATACTGGCCTCGGGAATTGCAAAAACACAACAATTTGTCACATTCTGTCTGAAAAATATGGTTGCGGTGGCATCACAGCATTAAAAACTAATTACGGAGTACTCAATACTGGGATGCCTCAGGGTGGGTCAGCGAGGACTTCATTATTCAGGCTACCGGCATTCCTTACAATGCATTGTTAGTTTGTCTGATCTGTAGTTTAATGTGTCGGATGTCTTACTATGGTCTGTGTGTTTGTGTGTCCAGATACAGTGTTACCTCGGTTCTCGAACACGCTCGAACTCGAATTTCTTGAGTTGAACAAACCAGTTTCACCTAGAACTCAATCTGAATATCAGAAGTCGAACTGTGAACGTTGAGCTAATATAAATTGTATGCGCTGTATATGTTACATTGTGGGGACCCAGTGACCTCCACAATGTAATAAAAACCTGTTATTTTGACGTTGTGGGGGCCATTTTTCAGGTCCTCACAAAGACCTGCGAATGCAATCAAAATACAGTGGTACCTCGGTTCTCGAACTTAATCCTTTCCGGACTCCGGATCGGATCCTAAAAAGTTTGAGTTCTGATTGAATTTTTCCCATAAGTAATAATGGAAAACCAATTAATTGGTTCCCGGCCCCCCAAAATTGCACCTAAATATGTCTTTTTAGCATTTAAACACAAAATGAACAGGATAAAACAAGAAGAGCATTTTTTTCTTAATGGCTTCCAAAATGATAAAGATCTTATTCCAACATTACCTCTGTCCTGTCCCGATCGTCCGCTCCTTCTGTGTGCCACGCCCCCTCATTAACCTCATGTGGGATCTCCATGTGATTAGCTGTTTCTGGTTGTTGTCATTACTCCTCTGTATTAAGTCTGCTTCAGTTTGTTTCCCCTGTCCGGTCATTGGGTGCGTTCGACGCAATGCATTATGGTTAGATGCATTGTGACCCAGCTGCACAAACTGGAACCACCTCCATGACGACACACCTTTGCCCTTATTAGCTGAGGAATTTAGTTACACGCATGACGTTTGTATCCCAGGCAGTTCTGATGCGTAATCTGCTATTTCTCCCGAATATCGCATAAAGCAGTGAGAACTGGTTTTCAGTTAATTTACCAGGTAAAAGAAAGTTTTAATAAATGACATAAATGGTCTAATAGTACACGTAAGTTATTGGTTCATTTATTGTTAGTAATGCTACGCTGCTTTATTTTGTTAATCGTCTAGTCTGTGAAGAAGGCATTCAAGTAAGAATTGCACTGTAGTATGACTCATTTCCTGGCGCGTACAATTTATATTAGG
>JABFEA020000038.1:21138346-21153664 GCA_019775915.2 Cyphomyrus plagiostoma
CCCCCCCCCCCCCCCCCCCCCCCCCCCCCCCCCCCCCCCCCCCCCCCCCCCCCCCCCCCCCCCCCCCCCCCCCTAATACAGACAAGCTCACAGACAGGGACCCGATCAACCAACATTAATACAGACAAGCTCACAGACAGGGACCCGATCAACCAACATTTATACAGACAAGTTCACAGACAGGGACCCGATCAACCAACATTAATACAGACAAGCTCACAGACAGGGACCCGATCAACCAACATGAATACCGACAAGCTCACAGACAGGGACCTGATCAACCAACATTAATACAGACAAGCTCACAGACAGGGGCCCGATCAACCAACATGAATACAGACAAGCTCACAGACAGGGACCTGATAACCCAGCATGAATATCCAACCAGAAAGGCAGCAGATCCCACCAGCGATGCCCCAGCATCTAATGGAAAGCCCTCCCAGAAGAGTACCGGCTGTTATAGCAACTGAGGGTTAACCAGATTCATATTAATACCCTTTGATTCAGAGTGAGATGATGGACAAGCTGTTGTCCCAATACTTTTGACCATATAGTGTGTATTTGACAGTGTTCTCTGTACTAAGCTTGCTTTTCTTCATATAGTCACTTCCAAACCATTGTTTGTAAGTTCCAAAGAGCGGAAGGTCAGTCAGGATGTATCTCTATTTTAGAACTAATGCTCTTTTCTAACATGATGCTCAAATGTATGACTCAGAAAGGACCCAGAATGCTATTTCAAGATTCTCAACATGCACACGCCTTTTCAGCCGTTAGCCTGTAGAAAAACCAGCCAAAGGGTGGGGGGTGGGGGGGTGGACGTTTAATGCTGGAGTAAGCGGGCCGCTGGTACGGTGGAGCATGTAGGCTACACGTGTCTGTGGTACTCTGACCCAAGCAGACGAGGAAGGGGATGGGAAGGAGGTGAAGGTCTGGGTCTCTCGGGGGTGAGGAGTCTGTCAGCCATCCTCCTGTCGACCTCCCGTGCCCCTGCCTCATTCATCAGCGGGGGCAACATTAATCGAGCCGACAGACTTGCCCCATCCCTGCGTCTTGAAAACAAGCCCCCCAGCACTAAAAAGGCTTCGCAAATGAAGTATGAAGAGCATTCTGTGGAACAAATTGATCAGACGTGCCAAAGTGACAAATGCCTTCACCAGACTCGTCCAGCCCGAAATTAACTCTGAGTACAAATTCTTTTGGACCCATCACATCTGAAAATGATTCTGGCACTGACTGCACACCCTGCAAATTTGGGCGTTTGATTGTAATAATGATATTTCACCCCTTCTCTGCTTCATGTAAGAATTCTCCTGTAGCAGTTTTGGCAGCTGTTACGTGAAACTCCCACAAGATATAATTTCATACTTGTCATGCAGGACAGTCCTGTGCTTCACAAGATTGGGTGCGAATATGTGGTTATTGATAACAGGTGTGAGACCAAGTAAAGATCAAAGAAAATGAACGTCAGATTTTCAGTGTTATTAACAACATAAAAACAGCTTGTGGAATAATCCATTCGTTGGCACTTTTCATCTGGTCTGTAGGAGTGTGGCTGGATAATCCTGCATAAACCCTTAACGTTTGCATTGCAGCGGTGATGTCACGCACACAGGAGGGCCCAGGAGAGATGGGCAAGGCGGTGGTGGTCCCCAAGGGGAACCAGGAGAAGATGAAGGAGATGTTTAAAATCAACCAGTTTAACCTCATGGCCAGTGACATGATCGCCCTCAACAGGAGTCTGCCGGACGTCAGACTGGATGGGTGAGGACCGCGCTGTTGCCGTTCAGCGAGCTGCCCCTGATCTGTCCCCCCAAGTTCCACTTCTGTTTCCATGGCAACCGATGACCTCATGTGACCCGGCTGCCAGCCCTTGCCTTACGCTTCGGTACCGGCCGAGGTGGCCTTACATGCTCACCGCCAGTATTTGGGCCCCTGTCAGCTGCAAGACTAAGCTGTACCCGGATGACCTGCCCAACACCAGCGTTGTCATCGTCTTCCACAACGAGGCGTGGAGCACACTGCTGCGGACGGTCCACAGCGCCATCAACCGCTCGCCCCGTCACCTTCTGCTGGAGGTCCTGCTGGTGGACGACGCCAGTGAGAGAGGTATTTCCCAGCTCTGTCTTATAGAGGCACCTCTCCACCCAGTCCCCATGCTGAGGGATCCTTCCAGTGCGCTCGCGTCCAGTTCTGCCTAAGAAGGTGGTTGTTATCTCACTGCAACCTGGTCCTGTTTCACTAGCTGGAACCCATTCGGGCTCTTTCAGGGAGGATTGGGGTTAAGGTCGCGATTCGGGCCCCACAGGGACCGGATTAGCTGTTATTGCAGTCCTGTAAGCACCATATACTTGATTTCTCAGCAAGGTCACGCCTAGTCCTGTCCAGAGCAGCAGCTTTGCAGCAAACCCTCCAGGTACTTTCAGCTGTGCACCATGTGAATAAGGCACCTAACCTTGCATCAGCCTAAGAAGGCGGCTTTGTAAACGCAAGAACATGTAAAATAGCGAGTTTGACAAAAAAGAATCAATCCAGAGAAGTGTGGGTGTGGGGACCGGGGGGGGGGCAGATTGTGGGTGTATCAATTTCTCAACAACCTTCAGCTAGGGATGAGCAAAGCAGATGGACGAAATGAACATTAAGCAGTTATGAGCGGGTCGTGAGGGAAATTGAGATCTAGCCAGTCAATGGGTACGACGGTCACCTGCGCCGCAAAGCCTGTTTATATAAAAACGCAGCTTAAGGCTTGGCGGCCTTGATCTGATGCCAGGAGATGAAAGCCGAGGTGGAGGCAGGAAGGGGCCGGTGGTTCAGGGGAGAAGGTGGAATGAATTATAAATGCAGCCATTCAGCGTGGCACAGCGAAGCCCCGGCAGAGAGATCCGTTTCGCTACCGGCAGACTTCCTGAAGGAGAAGCTGGACCAGGACGTACGGAGCCTGGAGGTGCCAGTGCGGGTGCTACGCATGGAGAAGCGGTCCGGGCTGATCCGCGCCAGGCTGCGGGGGGCGGCGGCCGCACGGGGTCAGGTGATCACCTTCCTGGATGCCCACTGCGAGTGCACTACTGGCTGGCTGGAGCCACTGCTGGCCAGGATCAAAGAGGACAGGTGAGGTGGTGCCAGTCCGCCCTGTGTGGGCAGATTGGAGCGCGTCCACACGGAGCGCCGAGTGAGGCACAGGTTTATGTGGCAGTTTATGGGAAGATCGTAAAGCGAAGGGTTCGGTTGTCAGCCAACGCTCATCCAGAAGGCGAGAAGCAGCGGTTAATGGCCCCGGACAGGCCGGCCGTGACTCCGCCTCTGCGTCTCCGTCGTTCTTCATCTGTATTCCTCCCGTCCTCTTCAGCGCTTCGATCAGCTTTCAGCAGCATGACGAGTCCATCAGTGGCCTCAGACGGTGTGAAGGCAGAGAGACGTCCACTCCCCCTACCTCCTGCCCTCTCCTGACATTGATTTTGTGCACTGGGGCTGGTTCCCCCGCCCCCGCCACCTCCCCGATAATGATCCTGTCTCTGGGATGCTGGGGACTCCGTGGCTTTTTTACGGCGTCTCACGCTGATTGAGACGGAAAGTGATGGAACGAGGAGGGGGAGAAAAAAGACAAAAACGATCTTCTGCCACGGATGCTAATCTGACGCCCCCCCCCCCCCCAGGGGAGACGCGCTTAACGTAGCCTGAAGCTCTCGTCTTTTGGACATGATGTAAAAGAAATTCTGCTTTCTTGTGCCGCTCACTGGCGGTGATCATGGAGTCTGTAATAAACATTTTCTCCTGCTCTGTGTAACGTACCTGCAGAAAGGCAGGTTCGCATTCATCTTGCGTTTGCTAGTTTACTGGACACGTAAAAGATAATTTAAATATGTACTTTGCAAATGGAACAAGCCCTAAATAAAATAAAATAAAATAAAATGAGGAAATTTACCATGCATGTATGGTCTGACCTAATAACTTTTAATCTTCTGCATTACTAGCCGTTTAGTGTAAGTGTCCTTCTCCACTTTATTTGCACTAACAGAGCAGACATTGTATGAAGGCTCCCAAATTAAAAAAAAGGTGTAATAATAAAATATATCAAATACAAAAATTAAAAACATCTAACCATGTGACTCTGTCTGATTCTCATATCGAGTAATATACCTGCGTCACATGACTTATGTTGCATTGCAAATCAAAAATGTTATTCTAACCAAGTAATAACTCGTGCCACAAATAACTTTTTCAAATTTAGATACATTTGCATGTGGGTTTATAGTTTGACTTCAGTGTTGTCTTTTTGTTGGCGGAAATGGCAGTTTGTTAAAGCCGCCTTCACCACAGCGGTGGTCTTGTGGCCCTCGCTCTCGCAGGACGGCGGTGGTCTGCCCCATCATCGACGTCATCAGCGACGACACGTTTGAGTACATGGCGGGATCCGACATGACCTACGGCGGCTTCAACTGGAAGCTGAACTTCAGATGGTACCCCGTACCTCAGAGGGAGATGGACCGGAGGAAGGGGGACCGGACCCTTCCTGTCAGGCAAGGGGGCGACTGGGGTGCATGTTCCGGGCGCAAAAACACAAGGGGGTGTCCAGACTGTGGCTTATCGGAGGGCATTTGGATGAAATAATATGTAACGTTCAAAGAATTGCACCTACAGCAGGCAAGATCATTGCACTCAAACACTACTTGGTTAATATAATGGGAACCAATGAATCAATAAGAGACGGGATATTCCAGCTTGATTTACTGTGGACAATAATCCAGTCCATTGTAGATTTTAAGCCGCATGTCCTCAAGCACCGCCATCTGACAAACCACAGAGCCTTTTTCCGTAGCGGCGCATTGAAGCTACTTGATGTCAGTGGTCTCGTGAAGGGCTTCAGGCTGACTGGAGGAGTGACTGAAGGCTTCTGAAGTCGCCAGAAGTTTGCATGGTTCAAACCCAAGGAATAAACTACAGTCATTATACTTAGTGCTGAGTAAAGTGCTTAACTTGGCTTCTTGATGTAATACCTAGCTAAATGCAAGGATGATGCTGGGTTCTATATAGGTAGTGATGCTGAATGTGGCTGCCGTGGTCTGAAATAAGCACAAGATTATCTCCTGATCTGCTGAAGAAACTGTGCTGTAAATGTGTCTGCGATGCAGTCAGACGTCCCTGTTCGCCAGAGACTGCATTTGTGTCAGTCCCATTGTTGCAGGCATCTGTCTGATGCATTTGCTGCCGTTTTAATGTTCTAATTTCGGGAGACGAAAACAAACAAGTGAGACATCTGCACAACTGACATTGCTAATGCTGGCATCTTTGGAGCCGTAAGACGTACGGCCAGTAACTCAATACAGGCATCCTGGGAGCTCTTTGTCATGAATTCAGAGAATGGAGGAGATGGACTGTGTTAAATGAATGGCTTAGCAATCAAACTGGGTTTAAAAGGAGGTGGTAGGAAGAGGTTCCGGTCCACAGTCTAAGAGCCTTTGCCCTTGTCTGTAATCGCTGTTAGCCAGCGATGGCAGATCCATGGCTTATGGGGGTTAGAGGGTGAACCGTTTTAGGATGAGGTGAATCGAGTAACATACAAAACAACTGCTTTGCTGTCTAACATAAACCTGGCAAATGTCTCAGAATTAAACACTTGAACCCAAAACTTTCCTGCTAAAAAACACTTGCAAAATATCAGCTTATTCTAGTAGCTGTTTTTACTTAACATGGTCTTAAAAAGTCATGCCCCAGCTTCTGCTGCCCTTTGATGGATTTGCTGGGTGGGTCACCAGTTGGTTATCCTGCTGCGGCCGGCCTATCAAGCTGGGCTTGCTGGTATGACCAGCTAAACCATCATGTGAAAACATACCTTAAACTAGTCACCTATCATAAATTGGTCAACAAATTTAACCTGGTCACGCTGGTTTTTTCAGCAGGGTTCCCACAGTGGAAAGTGTGATTGTCATTGTAGGCCTTTGTCCTACCTGGTAAACTTGAATCACACAGAATTTCACCCATGAAATGAGGCTTGTCACAGGGCAGAACAAAAAATTATTGGTTCAGAAAGATAACCAATCAGATTGTAGAGGAGGTGGGTCCAAGCGACTAATGAAGCAGGATCACGATATCTGATAAGTTGGTCCCATCTCCTTTACAATTTGATTGGTTCAGAGAGAGAGCCAATTATTTTTGTGTTCTGCCCTCAGAATGTTTTAGTGTAAGTAAAACTCCCATGATCTGAAATGAGGACCCATAACAGTTGAGGAACCTAAACCCTGGCTTGTGAACTTTTTGTTGGAAATTTCTGTTCCTTCAGCCATGATCTGAAGTGCTTCTGGTCCTTGTATTTTCCTTCGTTATAAAGTGTTGTGACATTTTTTATGCGTTGTTTCCTCCTGCAGGACTCCGACTATGGCAGGGGGGCTGTTCTCTATTGACAGATCGTACTTCGAAGAGATCGGGACGTATGACCCAGGAATGGATATCTGGGGGGGAGAGAACTTAGAAATATCTTTCAGGGTAAATCTGAAATCTCTGTGATTTCTGTAAAACAAAGCATGAAATGCATCAGACTGTTAAGCTGTCAGTGACTGCAGTACCTACGTTCCTGTCATAGGCGAACCCTAACCTCTAATGCTCGCGATTATAATAAGGACTACATCAGTAATTAATTAGTTATATTTTATGTGTCAGTGGTGGATATAAATATCGGGAATGAATGGATGTTTCTAAGGAGATATTAAAGAAATACTAGTCTAGTTTACTAGTTGTTATGGATTGCAGTTACATATTATGTAAAAGTCCTTTCAACTAATCATGCAGTGTTGCCCAGTCCAGTCCTTGGTGATCGCCAGACAGTTCAAGTTTTTGCTCCAGTAGGGAGATGGGAAGAAGCATAAATGTGGACTGTCTGGCAGTGACCTCAGAGGGAGCAAAAACATGGACTGACTGTGGGTCCCCGAGGACCGGTTTGGTTAACACTGGGGTAATGCACAAATACGAATGATTAATCAGTATTAAAGATGAGGAAGTCCACGGCAGCTTGGACAGCATCTCTCACCACAGCTGTCCTGCAGATCTGGCAGTGTGGGGGCACGCTGGAGATCATCACATGTTCACACGTGGGTCACGTGTTCCGCAAAGCCACTCCGTACAGCTTTCCTGGGGGCACAGGTCAGGTCATCAACAAGAACAACCGGCGTCTGGCAGAAGTCTGGATGGATGACTTCAAGGATTTCTTCTATGTCATCTCCCCAGGTAGCGCCACCTGCTGTTTGTTCCTAGAAAAGGGTAGGATATGCTGTAGCATGTCAACATTTGTAGCATATTTGTTTATATAATATTTTTACCAACCCTGTGTTCTACTTTGCTGTATATAATTTGTCATATTGCTTCATTTATCACCACACAAGCCAGTTCCAAAATTAATTAACCTCTTTTGAGTACACTTGACTCTATAAAAAGATAACTGCGGATTGACTTAGTTTTGAACTTAGATCTCTGAGAAAAATGTCTTCTTAAGTCTTAAATACACTTTATTACTCTGTGTGCATCTGCTGAATCTTTAATAGGAACGTCTCGCTGGCTTGGCTCACTGATATCCGCTTACTGATAATGAGTCGTGACTTCTCAGTTCCACCGAATCTATCTCGCAGTATTTTGAGTGTGTCACTGAAAGCAATTTTTTTCCCACCCAAGTTCACGCCGCCCCCAGTGACCTAACAAAGAATGTCATCTCATGGCTGTGGAGTTCTGCATTTTGTTGCAGTTAAACTTTCCCTGCCTGATGACATGCCGGTTCCCTGTTATTAGGTTTCTTCTTCGGATCTGGTAATGATACTAGGACCTCACTTTGCCTGTGTCAACCTCGACGCTGTTGTCGTTTGGAAAGTTTGCTAGCAGTGTTGCTGTCGGGGGAAAATGTAGGTGACGTCAATGGATGCTCTAGGTGGGTGAGCTTAGCGAAGTGGTTCGCAGGCTCTGCACCAAGCGGGGTCTTACATCTCATCGTTTGCACACGTGGCTGTCTGTAATGAACTAATGAATCTCCAATGAGGTACAGAGCATTCACAGTTGCTCTCTAAAATGTTTTTTTTTTCCAGATTATTTTTCAGTAATTTAAGGGAAACTGTACTCATTTTTGTTATTGCACTATATGTACATAATATCTCCTGTGCAGAGGAGGGTTCTGGGTTGTCTGGGCTAATGCTGCCGATGGGATGTTTCGAATAGAATGAGTCAGGAGGTTGCAGGGGTCTGTGTGAGCTGTGAGTGGCCAGTTTGACTGCCAGACACCCACTCATTGGCTGCTGTGGCTCATGTATATTTTTACGGGGTTTCACAGAACCTCTGATTGGCTACTGTGACTCATGGAAATTTTGACGAGGTTTCACACAACCTCTGATTGGCTACTGTGACTCATGGATATTTTGACTGGGTTTCACAGAACCTCTTTGTTCCTTTTCAGCCTGCCTAATAATGCCAGCTTGACCTTGGTGGGGCTTCTTATTTGCTACGGTGCTTCTTGAGTAAATATCCCCCCAGGGGAGATCAGCCTGTGTCTGTTTGTTTATTAACTAGGGGTGAGGAAAGTTCATGCTTCTTGGAGCAACATCCAGTGGCAGAATATTTTCAGGGTAAACAAAGACCTGAATCTCAGTCAAGGTGACTGACAGAAGTGCTCGAACATGCTTAGGAATGACAGATTGTAGTCACACCCCTTTATTCAGACACATTTACATACATTATACAAAAAAAAGATTTAAGTAGAAAATTAATACAATTTTTATACAGATATTTTTTCATTCATCGAGATATTTTACTTTGTTCATTATTAAAATATCCCCCATATGGTGTGATGATTAATCATTTCTGAGCAATTCCAGGAAGTAGGTTAAACACAAGATATATGGAATTTCTGTCATATAGTTTTGATTTAAAAATTTTAATTATAAGTGGAATACATTTTTAAAATTTATATACAAATTTTATAGGTCCATTTTTTTTCTGGCCTGAGACTGGCTGGAAGCAAGAATGTAAGTGGCAAGGGTTCCCCCTGCTGTGCATTTCTAGTATTGCAATTAGGACACCTTTGTTTTGTTGGCAGGCAATCTTATGGATCTATCGGTTGTTGAGCCCTCTGATAGAAAATGCAGGAGTTTTAGTCTGTTGCGGAGGGTTGCTGTTCAACAGTGAATTCCTATTACTGTTTTCACTGCAGAAATGTTTCTTAAAGAGGAGGAGACATTGAGTATCATTTGTCAGTGAAATATTCCTGTTTACTCATAACCTGAATTTAGCTGATTTATGAGGTGGTAAAATTTAACCTGAGTCACTAAATATTTCTGCATTCTGGATAAGAACTGTGAGTTGCTTTGCACTGAATACATAATCATTTAGTATTTTTATTGTAGTGACATTAAATGGCCATCGGGGGGCACTGTTTTGTGAGCAATCTTCTCATATACGTGTCGTCCACGCAGGTGTGGCACGGGTCGACTATGGGGACGTCTCCTCCCGCAAGGCCCTCCGGGAGGCACTGCAGTGCAAGCCCTTTTCCTGGTACCTGGAGAACATCTACCCAGACTCCCAGATCCCCAGGAGATACTTTTCGCTTGGTGAAGTACGGATTCGATTGGCTGCCACGTGCTGGGCAGTGAAATACAACATGTGCTATTATCCTCATATAATAATGAATATACAGCTCTGTAGGGCCGAAGCGACTTTCTAATGGCAGAGGTGACTGTTACCTTATCCAACGGTTACTCATGAATCGGAGGACGACATCAAGTGACCTTCAAAAGGAATGGGAAACGAGGGCCCAATCCCAGACTATACCCTCGACACTCCGCCTTCATTTTGAGTCACACTCCCGCTAAGTCACCCTCACAACACGCCCTATGCACTTAAACTGAAGAAAATTGTCACAAGAAAGATTTGAGACAGACTTGCTCTCAGAGTGCCTTTTTACAGTCTTCTTCTTTAAGAGGAAATGCATCACGTAGTGATCTGACCAAATGGATCCATCAAGAAGCTGTATTGCATTTTCTTTATTGACATATGATATCAGTTATTTTAAAAAAGCACAAAGTTTATCTTCTTTTTGGCACTGAACAATTTGAAGCATGTACACGTGTCATATTGACGATTGTAAAATTTCTACCATAGCTAACTTAGTTTACACGCATAAAACATTACACATTACTTCTGTACCAAATACCAGATCAGATCTGTAGAGGAAAAAAACAGGCAAATATGAAACATAAATTATGATGTTGATAGAATTTGCGTACGAACGTTTCTTCGCTGGGTTTCTAGTTTGAAAAGTACACAAAGTGTCTCGTAATCGGATCATGATAAAATCTATCTGTACTGACCAGCTACAAATAACTGCTTTCCTAAGTTTTTTTTTTCTGCAGCGATGAATTATAACATGTAACATAGACTTTCTATGTGTGTTTCACAGTGCTGTTAGAATACAATTATTAAATTATCGCGCTGTTCTGTTTCCTGTGCGCTAGGAATTGTGGGATATGGAAGTGGTAGTGGAATCGCGCGAGCCACCATCGATGCTGACTCGCTACAGGAGGGCATAATCGGGCACACCCCCTTAGCCCTTGCTGCTTCGAGACACACTTGAACATGGCGACGGGTCTCGGGAACGCGAAAAGGAAGGCGGAGTGTTTAGGGACCGGTTTGGGATCCGGCCATTAAGTGCAGGTGTGAGGTGCACTGCTAGGACAGTGTATACCAGGCTCTTAGAAACAGGACCCAAGTCCTGTAATTTTTGCCAGGGCTGTATACATATTCATATTTACTGTCTTACACATTGTACAACATGCAGCGTCATACATCTGATGTTCATATAGGAGCAGGGCTACTTCAATGCACGGGTTTACCCAGGCGGAAGCGTCGCTGAAAAGTGTCCTGAAATAGGGCCCCTGTGGGAAGCCGTCACTGTGGGGAACCGCTAACAGCTGAAATAGCCCAGGGGCCCAAGACCGTGTCACCTTGCCTCTGTATGGGACTTTCACATAAAAGATGTGATGCACGGTGTATGTGAATATTAATGAGAATGACAAGTATAACTGTCATATGGGGCAGCCACGTGTACATCGGACAGCCAAGGAACTATCATCTGTACAAATGGGCAAAAATGCTGAGCTGTAACTCGCCTACATCTCGCCGGGTACAAATATCTGTTAAGCGGCAGAAGAGAGTGAAGCTGATGAGTGGATAGTCTGATAAAAGGTATAGCTGGGACCAGGCTTAGGATGGTGACAGGCATCATTACACCGCACTGAGCGCAGGCCCGGGATAGTTCTTTGTGACTGAGAGGAGAATAACGGAGCAGTAACGAGGCGGGCCGCAGAGCAGCAGAGGGGATCTGATTGGATGATTGACTGGATGACTGACAGCAGAGGTACCAATGGGAAGGGAAGCCCTCTCTGCATGGCAGGCTGCTTCACTGCAGAAATGCACATTAAGCTGCTTTCCAAGGGTCCAACAGTACGACGCGAGCCAGCGACCGCTGTGCCCACCACACCCATCCCGATGTCCGACACGTGGGCCACTGAACATCCATACTGTCGCAATCTTATAACTTATACGACCCCGAAAAGAAAAGAAAAGGAAAGAAATGAAAAATGCTCCCATTAGTAACAGTTAAATGAGAAACACAATGAAGGTATCAATCTCTGTAGCCATGATCCCAGGGCTTCATCTCACTCTTAATTCTGTTCATCTGACGTTCCCAGATTCGGAATGTCGAGACGAACCAGTGTGTGGACAACATGGGGAGGAAAGAAAATGAGAAGGTGGGCTTCTTCAACTGCCACGGCATGGGGGGCAACCAGGTGAGGCAGGGCGGGGGGGTCTCTCCATGGCTTTGTTCTTCCCCTAGACGTGGATGCTGGGATCAAGGCGTCTGACAGAGGTGTGCATTCTCTGAACCTCTGCAGGTGTTTTCCTACACGGCGGACAAGGAGATCCGCACAGATGACCTGTGCCTGGACGTGTCCCGCCTCAATGGGCCTGTCGTGATGCTCAAATGCCACCTCATGAAGGGGAACCAGATGTTTGAGTATGATGCGGAGGTAGGAACATTGCTGGAGGGGTCTCATTCCACGCCTGAGAGCTCACAAGGGGAGATTAACACGTCCACCGCGGACGATCTGCTAACAAGGGAGTTCGGGTCTAGATGGGATAAAAGCCATCTCAGACCCAGCCAGTGATACTGGGCCTCAGGTCTGTGAAGGGACATCCTCACAGATTTATGAGTTCATTATTTGCTGCTGTATTTTCAGTAACTTAAAACGGGAACATAATAAACTGCGATCCTGGTCACCAACAGACTGACCATCGAATGGCATCGCTTTGCCATAGACCAGGGGTGTCAAACTCCAGTCCTGGGGGGCCGGAATAGGGAAAGAACTAAGCTACACAGGGCTCCGGCCCCCAGGACTAGTGATTGAGACCCCTTCCGTAGAAGTTAAAATGGGAATGTGGTGGGAACAGAAGGGTTTCGACCACTAGATGGGGCTGTTGGAGGACTTCAGTTTATCCAGATGAGGCATAATAATTATTTGCTCCACAGACAATATGGGTTTTTCAGCATGTAAAGGAAGAGGTCTTATTGTTCTATATATGGTTTAGAATAATTATTACGGAATCAGTAGTCATACACCAAAGTGCATCAGAGGAGCAAAACCATTCATCATTTATGAACTTTAAGCAAAAAATGCTTTTCTGTTTTTTTGTGTCTTTGCATAAAGTATGTGGGCAAGTGGGAATATGACTTCAAGGTAAGTGTCTTTGTTTGCTGTTTGAAATGGCGAAGCCTGCATTTCAGTTAGCCTCAGTGGGAACTGGTTTGTCTTTAGCAGAGGTGGAGATTTCAAGTCCAGAGAGTGTAAATCCAGACCATGATTTTGTTTCAACCCACCAGTTGAGTATAAAGAGTCACAGTCACAGAGTACTCAACTGGTTGGTTGAAACAAAATCGCGGTCCGGATTTGTACTCGCTGAACCTGAAATCTTCACGTCTGGGGTTTAGCAGTGTGTTCATTAGACTTTTCAGGACTGGCAAAGAGAATAAACTAGTCCCTTTGAGTATAAAAACGTATAAAAGTGGTTAAAGTGTGTAAATGAGACTTTATGTTTTATGCTTCCAAGTTGCTCTACAGAGAAAATAAGGTCGGTGATGAAGGGCAGTACTGCAGTGAGACATCCTGGTCACAGTTCCTTAATCACTTAGCATTAAGACGTCTTAGCATCGCGAACTTTATCACGACTGCAGGGAGGGAGTCATTTTTGCACCGTGCACCTCCTGTTATTAATGATCGCTACAAATCCAGCTTCTCTGGCCCCGGTTCGTGTCCCTTCTTTGATGCGGTGCTGGGGGGGGGGGGGTACACACCATCTCACTGGCTTGTCTCCTCGTGTCTGCGGACCCAGAAGGGCACATTGCTTCACGTCATTACCCAGTCCTGCCTGACCATCAGCAGGCTGCCGGACGGCAGCTATGGTCCCACTGTGGAGTACTGCGATGACAGCCCCCTGCAGAGTTGGCTCCTACGCAACTGCACACCGCACGACGTCTTTAGGAGACTCTATTACAGCCCCACAGACTATTTCCTGTAGCTCTGCAGGTCAGTACCACAGTATATAATCTGGAAGTCTAGTCACTAGCTGTTGCCACCAGCAGAGGGGACATTCCAGAAAGCATTCATCAATTCCAATCCAAATCAGGAAATGGAACAGGAGTTGGGATTGGAAAAAAAAGCTGTGGAACAGATTTGGAATTGAATTAGAATTTCGGGGGAACTCTAGTTCCATTTCCTGATATGTATTGGAATTGATGAGCGAATTCCGCCCCCTGACCTGGTCCTTAGCTGCATAGTCTGCCACGCTGTTGCTGAGCTATTAGAGCTTCCCCACTAACTCAGTTTCGGCTTTGAATGGTCTTTGTTTGCATTTTTTGAGGAATTCTTTGTGGTTCTTTTGTATTTAAAAAGCACAAAATGCCTAATAGATGTCAGCTCTCCCGCGGGGCTGCAGCGGTGGTGTGCTGAGATGTTTAGTACTCGTTGCTGGTGACCTTTCAGCAACAGAAACCAGGCACGCCGACATGTCTAACAATAACAGGCCCTGCCACGCCAGTCATGGCTGTGTCTGTGCGCTGCTCACCAGACCTTTATGTCGCCTCTGCAGCAAATTACATTGCACTTGACATTTATTTTTCCTGTTGAAGCGGTTCATTCGGACTTTGCAGATTCAACAGCTCATCCCTGCAGTTTTTAGCACGCTTGAGGCCCGAGGAGACGGGCTATTTTTAGGGGCCTGATTTGGAGACAGACCTCTGAAGTGCCGGCACGTCCTGGAGGAGGGAGTCAGACGGGATGCTGTCACCCTGTGGCACCGTGTTGCATGTGATTTTCAGAATGGCCTCCGTCACTCATGTTTATGTACCGCGCCACAGCATTCGTTTGCTGACATGTACTCGCCCACAAACTGGCCCATCAGGAATCAGCAGCCCATCCATCCTTCACTAGTGCCTGGACATGCCTCTCTGTGGGCCAGGTCCACACTCCCCACATTTATCCCAACTTGTCAGGATAGGGCCTTGCCCTGCCCCCTTCATTGTGTCATTTCCCAGTTTGGCCAGCAGGTGTCACTGGCTATGCCGTTTTGTGTTAGTTCACGTCATATACATTTCTTTGTATTTTCTGTGCTCCTTGTATATTTCTGTATTTCTGTCATAGTTCCTTGTCTTTGCTCCCTGTGTTTCGCTTTTTGTACTATACCTGTTACCTTTATTTTAGTCTCTCCTGCCGTTTGATCCTTTGTGTGTTGATTATCCACACTTATGCCCCCGTGTTATTAGTGCTTGTCAAATGCCCACACCTGTCTCTTATTTTGCTGTATTGTTTTTGTTCGTTAAGTGCCTGCCCCATTACTCTTGTCAGCCATCGTGTTTAGTTGCATTTCCTAGTTCTTCTGTCTGCTCCTGCTTTTGCTGTATTTGTTACCTGATCATGTAATTTGTTCCTTTGCTCAAACTCATTATTTTCTATTTCCTTTTGTTTCTTGTTTCGTTTTGCTTTACTTTAAGTCCCTTGTTTTGTCTGAGCCTCAGCAGGGATCGTCTCTCCATGTTCTCCATGCTCTCCATGTTCTCCATGATGCCAACCTGTGTCTGGTCCTCCTTTCATGCTGTCATCCCCAAACCTCCTTGTCCATTTAGCAGTTGCCATGTCGAGTTTCAAGCCTTTCCGTTTGTGGGCGCCCGGGGGGGGGGGCGGCCCGGGGGCGGCGGCCGGGGGGGGGCGGGGGGGGGGCGGAGGGGGGAGAGGGGGGGAG
>JABFEA020000038.1:21167065-21181339 GCA_019775915.2 Cyphomyrus plagiostoma
CCCGCCCCACCAGGCCAGTAGCATGGGATAGCCTAAGCATGCATCTCCTGCGATCCGCACGTCTTCCCATCGCTGGATACTTATGCATCATGCATTCAGCTCAGATTGTCTTACGTCATTTAATCCTCTCACTCTCTCATTCCAGCCTGCTTGTTAAGCTGACACCCCCCAGCTGCCGGCCATTTCACCTTTGGCTGCTCCATCCTGATGGGCACCTTCGCTGCAGTAGCATGAGCCTCCCTGGAAGAGGAATGACTTTTATTACCAGCTACAGAATCTTCAGTAAGTTCTAAACCCCCTCTGTAGGGGAGTTTGCCTGGGAAATGTCCACCATATAGCTCCGTTAATGGTTGTTGCTGGGACTCAGCACTAGCTGTCGAATGGGCAGGTAGATCCACGCAGGAGCGGGAACAAAGACTACCGGGCATTAGGCTGCATACAGCCAGATCTGACACTGTAGGGCCTTCAGTCCTGGGGCATTGGAGTACAGGGATTAATGACCTGGTGGATAGCATGGTGGCAGATTGGTTGGCATTGTTGTCTCACACCTCTGGAACCAGGACCCTGGATTGATTCCTTCCCTGCACCCATAGCTTCCAGGTTAGATGCTGGTCTCCCTATGACCCTGAATAATTACAGACCCAGTTACAGAAAGTGGATGGTTGGGTTAGTTACTGGTCCCAAACAGAATACAATATAGTTGATTGTAGGGTTCATTAAGTTCATGTAGAAGATTATGAAGTAAAAAATGAATGATCCTGTCACATACAACTGTCCTTATTAACTTATAAGCTTGCATCCTGACTGTTTAAGTCACTCAAAAACATGTCTTGAAAGAAAATAAGTGTGGATAGTTAATATGTGACAATTTAGTTAATATAGATAAAAGTGAGCAAATTGCATTCGGTCTACATTTCTCCCTGTGGATTAAGTAGGCCGGTATTTTAAAATTGCTTTTGAACATTTCAGGCAGGTCTCGGAGGCCTTGCTTCTGCTCTACTTGCCGTCCTGCGTCGCATGGTCCAGGCTGAGGTCGAATCGGGGACAGAGTTAGCCTCAGAGTCACTTTCTGTGCTGCCGAAATGTCAGTTCCTTTTATTGCATGGTTTTTGGGGAACGTGGTGTTTTTTGGACATTTCCGTGACAGCCTGAGCACGGCGAGGTCGCTCTAGAGACACAGAGACCGCCAGCAGTAGAAGTGACACTCGATCAGCTACGACGTTGCAGCAGCATGTAGGTGCACATATTAAATGGACAAACGTCATGTGATACAATGGTGTGGTATGTGGGGTTAGTTCCAGGTCAGGGGGGTTCTTCATTAATTACACTTGTCAATGCTTTAAGGACTGAATGGACCACAACATCATCGGCTCTCCATCAGACACGAATACAGCATCGTCTATTGCAATGTTTCCCAACCCGGTCCTTGGGGAACCACAGACGGTCCATGTTTCTGCTTCCTGCCAAACAGTCCACATTTCTGCTCCCACCCAGCTCTCTGCCAGACAGTCCACATTTCTGCTCCCTCCCAGCTCCCTGCCAGACAGTCCACATTTCTGCTCCCTCCCAGCTCCCTGCCAGACAGTCCACATTTCTGTTCCCTCCCAGCGCCCTGCCAGACAGTCCACATTTCTGCTCCGTCCTAGCTCCCTGCCAGACAGTCCACATTTCTGCTCCCTCCCAGCTCCCTGCCAGACAGTCCACATTTCTGCTCCCTCCCAGCGCCCTGCCAGACAGTCCACATTTCTGCTCCCTCCCAGCGCCCTACTGGAGCAAAAACGTGGCCTGTACGCAGGCCCCCAAGGCCCAGATTGGGAAACACTGATCTATAGCGCCCTCACAATGTAAATTTGGACAAAAAGCTGACCAATATGCTTTTAAAGTCGTAGAATAAAGATGTGTTTATTCATAAACTACCATGCTTTGACTTTCTGCATGACAGCGTATGTTTGTTTACGAATGGCATTTACCAGCTAGGTGTGCATGGCCTCCCCCGGGCATCCTGGGATAGGCTTCATGCCCACTGCGACTCCATACTGCGCTTACAGAAGATGGACGGGTTTACTAATAACAGCAGATTAGTGATGATTTTATTGAGCAGCCAGAACACTGTCGTCTCCAATCACCAATGGATTTTTTCTGTAACTGCATATGTCTGCTGCTCCTGGCAGGTTCTTAACAAGGCCTGCTGCAGTGTCCCTGCTTCAGTGCTGGTAAGTGGCTCCACACCTTTTCACGCCTTAGATGATGCAAATACACTGTAAACTGAGGTACAATCAGTTCTTTCAGGTCAGTTTCTTTGCTTATATAATTTGGGTCTTTCCTCATATGTACCAATGATAATATACGAAAGATTATTATGCTTTATTTTTCTGTCATTATTATTTTTACACCTATTTTGTAATTGTGATGAATATTAGTACAGTTAGGGGATTTACAGTTGCCTGAGTTGAACAAACAATAATAATACATTAGAACAGTCTTGGAAATCTATGTATTTCTTGTCTCAAATGGAAAAGTGACCCGTTAATTAATACTGTATCATAATAAATGCAAAGGCATCAATGACAACGCAGAGAATTAGCCAAAAAAAAAAAAAAACATCTGGGTTCTCCGCATCCTGCTTAGCGGGTCGGCTGCTTTAGAGAATTTTTGATAATCTCAGCAATGATGATAAATCAATAATATATAATATATAACGCCTTGCCAGGGGAGCAATAAGCACCGCTGTACAGTCCTATCCAGCCATTATTACAGTAACGTGCGGAGGCGTTTGCAACCTGAATTTCTTCCCCTCAAATCAGACATCCCACGGAATACATCAAAAGAACTTTGATCGTCATTTTACTTTAAAATAAGTCTAAACAAACTATTTGCAATATAAAAGGCAGCACCCGCATCGTCTCTCACATGCAGCCTTTAAATCCGTGTCCCCCTAGTAGGTATCGCTGGGCCAGGCGCAGCAGAGCATCTTTGGCAGGCAGTGCGCAGAAGCCGTGGGGGGGGGGGGAAGCACGGCAGACGAGAAAGCAACCTATTTTACATCTCCCTCACCTGCAAGCGGAACAGCGGGCGAGTCTGATGCATCATATTCATCGACTGGTAGAACTGGAGCAGAAATAAACCTTAAATAGCCTACAGCGTCGATTGTTAACCAGCGAAGCCAAATTCATAGGCGCGCGAGAGCGTAGGCATATTAAAGCTTCTTCAAAACCAACGTGCAAGATCTGCCCCTTCATGAGCGGAGCCATTTATCCAAAAGTGTCGCGTATAATGTGTTTCCTCAGCCGGCGATGAGCTTTGATGAAGCCCAGAGACGCTCGCAACTTTGAGCTTAAGGTGCGGACTTTGACTTGACGCGGAGCGGCGGAAACTCCTGTGTCAAACCCGCATCGGTGCGACCTGGGAAGATCTGATGAGCGATCAGCGGGACATCCAAGAAGATACCGAGATCGAACCACGGGTTGCGCGTCGGGCCAGCAGATGATATATATCAGATTGCCTGTAATATTTAAAATGGTGCGATTTTTATTGTAATCCATGACAGTAAAAACACCTATGCGTGTCCGTTTGGCTGGGCGCATCGGCTTGGATTTTTTTACTAACTGCTGTAGGAAAAGAGTGGACCCTTATCGATCAATGTATATTTTTGGAAGTAGCAGTTAAGCTACTCTGTTTTTTACACACCAGTAAAACGCATGCAATAAAAAAAACACCCGCAGCAAGTCAAATCACGGCAAAGAGGGGAGAGGGATTGCGCGTTGAATCCTTACGATCATTCCCTTAAGACTGTTGTCAGCGTATTATGTCTGCACTTCGAAAGAAATTTGGGGACGATTATCAGGTAGTGACCACCTCATCTAGCGGCTCTGGGTTCAACCAGCCGGCCGCGGAGAAGAAGAAGAAGAGGCAGCGCTTCGTGGACAAGAACGGACGATGTAACGTCCAGCACGGAAACCTGGGGGGCGAAACGAGCAGATATCTCTCGGACTTATTCACCACCCTTGTAGATCTTAAATGGCGCTGGAATTTGTTCATTTTCATCCTTACTTACACGGTGGCGTGGCTCTTCATGGCTTCCATGTGGTGGGTCATCGCCTACATAAGAGGAGATCTCAACAGAGCCCACGATGACAAGTATACGCCATGCGTGGCCAATGTGTATAACTTTCCATCGGCGTTTTTGTTCTTTATTGAGACAGAGGCTACTATAGGCTACGGCTACAGGTATATTACGGACAAATGTCCAGAGGGGATCATTTTGTTCCTTTTCCAGTCAATTCTCGGATCAATCGTAGATGCTTTTTTAATTGGCTGCATGTTCATAAAAATGTCGCAGCCCAAGAAAAGGGCAGAGACTCTGATGTTTAGTGAACATGCAGCTATTTCCATGCGAGATGGGAAACTAACTCTGATGTTTCGAGTCGGCAACCTGCGCAATAGCCATATGGTCTCTGCGCAAATTCGCTGCAAACTGCTGAAAGTAAGTCATACTGCTATATAAAACCCCTAGCAGTTAATTCACAATTAACAAGAACGCTCCTGAATGAATTCATTACCAGAATTAAAAATGATGCCTATGTCATTATTAATTATTCCTGTGTACTTGTGCATTTTTGATTATGCAATGAAAAGTATCTCTGTTGGATTCCAAATATTGGTTTCAGCGAAAACTGGATTACGTATATGTATATAAAAACTTAGGCTATTTTTTTCACCCCATATGTAGAATTGTAAGAAATGTATCTTAATATATGGATTTCTTCTTGATTATTTTACAGCAGTACAGTAATGGTTCATGATTTCAAGATGGCAAGCAAGAAACTATCATACACCGCAATGGTTTATTTAATTTATTTGGTTTTTTTCCGGAGTCGTTAGGCTATTACCCTGCAGCACTATCTTAATAAATCGTAATTAGAAAAGACTTCTATTCGATTAACGCCCATGATTCTTAGAAAAAACTGCATCTGATGTGAACTTAATAGGATTTGCACCGCGAGTCTCGGAATGATTGATAACTGACAAGTGTAAACAGCCGCCGAGACGGCTCTTGATCATGTGCGCTTCTCTGCATGCCCGCGCAGTCCCGCCAGACGCCCGAAGGCGAGTTCCTGCCGCTGGACCAGCTGGAGTTGGACGTGGGCTTCAGCACCGGCGCCGACCAGCTGTTTCTGGTGTCGCCGCTGACCATCTGTCACGTGATCGACAGCCGAAGCCCCTTCTACGAGCTGTCACAGCGCTCCATGCAGACCGAGCAGTTCGAGATCGTCGTCATCTTAGAGGGGATCGTGGAGACCACAGGTCAGTTCGTCCTGCGCGATCGTGCTCCTGCAGAAGTGCACGAACACAAGAAACAACATGAAACTGTAAAAACACTCAAAAGCACTATATGATAAATAAAATAAATTAACTGAATGGCCTCTACGAATGAGATAAAATTACTCTTCAGCAAATTGAATGGCTCCAGAGGTTTATACACCATAATATTCAGTTTATGTTGCTCAAAATAAAATTATCTTACGAGGATGAAATTAGAGCAGCGTGTGTTTGTGTGGACTTGGTAAGACCTTCCTTAGGTGCTTGGCCGTTGCATGGAGTTTATTCGTGACCTTATTACGCACCTGTCACAGTTAGGCTGACGGTATATTAGAAGTAAAACCGATCCAGTTTGAAATGATTTCGTTACAACAGAGACAAAACCAGCATTTTTGTGAGGATTACACTGTGTGTGTCCTTGGATGGTTAGTAAGGGAGAGCTGATTTGGGCTCTAGGTTCATTTTGCAAAAATAATGTTGTAGTCCGCCTTAAGAATTTTCTTTGTTTTGTTCCAGTGTCTGGCTGGGGGTGATACAGACTTAGATTTTCAGTTTGCCTAGGAGAGGAAAATGGCTGAAATATTGGGGATTTTTCTGTGTACAAACACTGCAGATCCTTACATAAGAGGAGTGAATAATTTACACAGCGTGCTGTTTTCTGATACTGTTATCGACAGTACATTAGACTTAACAAATGGACAGGCGGTAGATGGAATCCCAGCATAAAAGTGCCCACCTTTCTCTGATTGAATCATCCATTTTACTCACCAGGACAGCAAAAAGACGTGCCCCCCTCCTGCTTCATAAAGATAAGCAGGCCTTGTGCAGAGATGTCCCTTTAAGGCACTGGAAAGATTATGAAAAAATAAGAAATTTTATTAAGCCGAATGTAATTTTGACTGTTATGTGTTTTGGTGGCGGTTGACTGTTGTTGTGTGTCCCCGCTATAATCCGACCATTATGAGGTAATCTTTCTCACTTGAAAGCGTGCTGAATTTTTGACTTACATCCTCTATTTATAGATCTGCCCAGTGCAGCGATACTGGGCTGTTTAACCAAACTATGGATTAAGGCTGTCATCAGAGTTGATGTGCCTTGTTGTCTGCTTAAATAGTGCTGCTGCGATGAAGTAGATCAAATGCCTTCTGCTGATGGCCTCACATGCTCAGCAAGCTTAGCATGGAAATGGAGTCCTTACAGAAATAAGCAGGCCCACCTTAGGCTTCTTGTAAAGAACGAGAAAATGACAGTATTTGTTTTGCAGTGTATTAGCAGAATGAGTTATGTGCCCATTTTACATGCATATGTTTTGTAACAAAATTGATGGACGGTAATGATCGTTGAAGAAATTATTTGACAAGTCTTATTTCGTTCTTTTTTTGGGGAAAGCTAAGATTACAGCCGACTTGTCTTATTGTCAAACAAGTGAGATGTGTTTATTTTTACTGTGATGGAAAGCGAACCGGGAGACACTGGGTGCTGGCTGTGAAGAAACAGCAACTGTCTCACCCTGACTGAAAGAGGGGGAATCACACAGAGGGGCTCACAGGTCCGTCAACATGATGTCATGCTACAAAAATCCCTCAGATCACCAGCAAGTGGCAAGCCAGCTATAGGGCCTGTTTCTTTAATAGCCCCCAGACCTGTCAGGTGGAGGGTACTGTTATGTAAGCCGTCCGTGATGTGGAGAGTTTTAAGCTGGGAGTCGATATTTTGGCTACACGACGAGAACAGCAGAGTGGACTCGAGTTCCACCAGCATTCAGGCGACATTTTCCGACTGGCTCTTATGCAGAATGTCGTCATTAAACTCAGCAGCACACAGATGTTGGTCTGATATTGAGTGGGAATTGAACGGGTTTAAGAGTGTGTTGGAATGAAGGGTTGGGGCTAACATGACTACTGTCCCGGTTTGAAGGTCCAAACTCTGCCTGCTCGTTGCTTGTATTCTCTCCCTGGGTTCCTGTGAGTAATTTTCTTCACTTTCTCATTCTGACAGAATGGTAAAGATTTGACATTTAACTAATGCCCTAGCTGTCCTTGGTTGGCTTACCTCAGTTGGGCTGGCCTGCTCGTAAATACTTTGTCTGTGACCTCAGCTTCAGATCTCAGCCTTTAAGCTGAATTTCATGATGACGGACTTTCCTAGGGACCTCGAGTCTAGTGGAGGCTATAGACAATAAATAGATATTTAACTCTACCCAGAGCTTTAGGGACTTGAAATACTTTACTCACTTATCCACTGATGTACATTAAAGTTATTGCCCTCAACTTATTCATTTAAAAACCAGTGGTCATAGTGTGAAACATTTAAGATGCATTTATTTCACCAAATGAAGTGACTCCCTTTTTATTTGGTGAGATATAGATTTTCTTGGTTTATACATACTGTAGATGTTGAGGAAGGTGAATTTAAAATGAAGGAGCAATCAGAGTGAGTTTTGCATTATTTAGTGAAGCCGCTCGATTTGTTGGCCAGTTGAATTAGGAGAGGGATTGAGAGTATGAACCACTAGTATGAAAACAGTCTATCTGTAAATCTGATGAACAGTCTCTGTCCCTGGATACTTTCTTGACTATTGTAAATCTGTTTCCATGGAAACCCTTTTTTTTTTACTTCTCCTCAGCCCTCATTTAAGATCACGGTACTGAACACTTAAAATATGTATATCGAATGGGAACGGATATGGCAGAAAGCCTGTAAAACTCAAAAACGTCAACATTATTGACAGTAAAGACGCCAATGGACGGACGACATGCTGGCACAGCGGGAAACACCGCTGCCTCACACACCCAGGGTGGGGGTCCACATCTTATCTCTGAGTTGTATGTGTGTGTGTGGGTGTGTGCATGTGGACTAGGTTTATATTACATTGTGGGGACCAAATGTGCCTTGTGCTAGACTGGCATTTTCCTCAGGGTGTACCTCAGACCCTGTGCCCTGTGATAGACTGGCATCCCGCCTGGGGTGTACCCCAGCCCTGTGCCCAATGATAGACTGGCATCCCGCCTGGGGTGTACCCCAGCCCTGTGCCCTGTGATAGACTGGCATTTCGCTCAGGGTGTACTTCAAACCCTGTGCCCTGTGATAGACTGGCATCCCTCCCGGGTGTACCCCAGCCCTGTGCCCTGTGATACACTGGCATCCCACCTGGGGTGTACCCCAGCCCTGTGCCCTGTGATAGACTGGCATCCCACCCGGGGTGTACCCCAGCCCTGTGCCCTGTTCTTCCTGCCTTCCTAATGCCTGTTCAGGATGAGCAGCTGAGAAAGAGATGGAGGAATATCAATAAACTACAAGCCTGGGTTGCATAAATATCCTCATTCAATGGAATGATTAGATAAGTTCTCTAAAGCGCACTAAAATTAGCAAAAACAAGTGGTATGTACTAGTGGTATTCTGGCAGCTTTAAATTGACCTTCATTTGAACCGCTAATTGAAAGTCATGTCCCCATCTCCGCATTGCATGCAGCTGCCTGCCATGGTAAGTTATGCAGAATATCTTTCTACTGAGTTTGACTCTGGTGTCCAGTCATCATTTTGGGGCCTAAATTTTGCTAAGATTCTGGTGCAGGTTTTAACGCCTACATTCAGATATAGGCCAGGGAAAGTAAACCGACGAGAGGCAAAATGGCAGCCCTACTCTCGCCAGTGTTACAGACGTTCAGTCCCTCACAATCGCACCACAGCTCTTCAGCACGCCCGTCGCTGCTAATTACGGACAGCTAACCTGTAATTTCTTACTTAAGTTATTTAACCTTCCCGTAGAATTGGCAGAACAGCCTCATTTGACTTCCAGGGAAAGGAAAGACAGAAAACAAACAAGCACAAATAGCAGTTGTGTTATTATTTCCCCAGAAAACTCAAGCTAGCGATTCCCGTAGCGTAACACCGCTAGTTGATTCCTTGTACACTTCTGTTTGATAACATATTGTGCTTGAAAAATTTTTGACTTTTTTTTTTTCTTTAAGGGTGTGCCTATCCATTAACGATCTGGAAGAACACAGAGACCATTGTTATGTAGAATGTGATTTGGGCTGCCTGAGATGCTTCATCCGCTACAGCGCGGCATCACAGCCGCTGCCATGATCTTACGAGCAAAACAGGAACCTTCTCCTGGGATGTGCAGCGTCGTAGATTTCCAAGCTCGCAGTTTCCGCTGGTGCAGGTTTAATCTCAGCAATGCTCCGCCACCTCCCCCCCACCGCATAAGTCTCTCCTCCAGGTGCTCAGTGTGTGTAGTAGCCTGTTACAAGGTGCATTTAGGGGTAATGTGTGCAGTTTTTTTAGGAGCCATTTACATAATTGCCGCGAGTGAATCGCCAGCTCTCTCTGTGGCCGCTGTGAGTGTGTATTTGAGTCGTTGAACTTGGCCATTTTTCGGTCCGTTTTAGCAAACCGGCTTCTGCATTTTGGCCCAGAGGATGGGAATCACCATCCAGCAATATTTACCATGTTTCTTTCCTAAAAAGTTTACACCTTGCTTTTAACAAGCAAGCCCACTCCTTTTTCAAAAATGTTTGCATACTTGGGGGGGGTTGGGCAGCCAATTGACCTTGGACCCCCAGGGATTTTTTTTCTCGCTAATACTTTTTGGTTCCTCTCCTCTGTTGTTATCTGGCTCTTTCTTTCTTTCTTGCTTGCTTTCTTTGTCTTCCCTTTGCCCTGTTTTTGTATTATTCTGTCTTAATGAAGTAATGTATCACAACACACCTATGTAAAGCACCTCAGGGTTGGACTTTGTTGCAAAAGGCACTATAAGTATATAAATATATAAAAAATATATATAAGACACTGATCTTGTCAATTCTCCAGGCAGGTTGCTGGGAGGGAACAAAAACATGGACAGACTCTAGGTCCCTGAGGATCGGACTGGCAAACACGGCCCTAAATGGGAGAGAGGCAGGTAACGGCAGCCATCAAACAGCAGGAGGAACATACAGGCTCCATGGCCAATTTATCCGCAGCCAGTGTGCGCCTCCTCTGTTTTGTGAAGGGTAGAATTATCCCTGTTGGCGTGTAGCCGCTGTGTCTTCATGGTGAGATGCGTGTAGGTGGCGTGGGAGCCAGGAGCTGTGCCTTTAGATTGATTTCGTAAGCGCTGTTTATGTTTATCCGCGCTTCCCAACTTGCATCAGAATACGTGTGAATCGTATGCATGTCGGCAGAGGAGAGTCCACAGTTCGCTTTCCCTTCGCCGGTTTTCACGATCTCCCTCCGTATTCCACGTTAACGCGGCGAATGCTGTTAATAGTCGAGTTCCCTGCAAACCGGAGGATCTTTAAAAAGAAACACACCTCCGTCTGAGGCCGTTTAATAATAATAATTTTCACTAGGACTGACCCATTGGGAGCCCTGTCTCTTTCATTCTTTTTTTTGTTTGTTTGCAGTGTGCATTGCGATGATGGATGCAGCACGTGGCTCGTCGTGTTGCTGCAATTACCAGCAGCGTCGCAGGAGTTGCGATGGCTGTCTCTTTGTCCTCCTGACCTTTACTGCCTGCTGTCCTGCCAAATGTAATAGAGTCACAGATCTTTAGGTGGTTTGGAAGGTTACCTGTTGAGTGTGAGGGATTATGTTGTGGGCAATGTGTCCCTGCTGGTTTGCAGAAGAGTCCCCAGTAGCCGATTCTGGCCAGGTGTGGGTGTTTATTTTGGCGTAAGAGTGTCTGAGGGCCGCTTGCCCACGGGGTTATGATGGTGCTTCTGGTCGAGCGGCTGTGGGGCAGGTTGTGTGCGGTTGATTTGCATTTGTGGAACTAGGCCATTAAGAAATGCAGTGTCACTATATATCCACAGAAAACAGGGAGTTGTGAAGACCTTTCATTAAAAAATATAGTAGAACAAGCCTCAGAGTTAGTTGCTGGACGAGTCTCGAAGAACGATGGACTCCAAACGAGGACAGAAGAGTCCAGACATTGGCCCAGTTGGTGAGGGTGCAAGGTGACGTCTCAGGAACCTTCTGTGAGTAGGAATTGTGCATCACAAGAATAATCAACTGAGCTCTCCAGCTATGATGTCAACGATTAGCTATGTGGTTTAGGTACACAGTGGTGCTTCTGAGGGTGAGGCCTGTAATTACCTGACTGTAAGGATTTTTGTATGTCTGTGCTGGGTGGTAATAAATCATTGTCAGTAAGAGGCACAATCAAGGAGTCAGAATTTAGAGCAACACAACCTTGGTCAAACGGGGGATGTTTGTAGCCATTATGCAGCAGCCGTCTTCCGCAGTGATTTATAGACGCCCGGTCGACACTAACACCTCTAGGTATTCTTCCAGTGCCGTCCTCCTTGCCGTAGAGCACAAATTATTAAAAATGGGCATTTTTAATATGCTGGCTTCCTGCGATTTGGCTTCCAGCAGTTTTATTTTGGGAACAAGGGAATGCCGAGCTGCAGCACACTTATTGTTACTGAATAGAGCAAGAAAAAGAGGAGCATTTCAGGATGGACAAACACTGTAAAGAATTCCCAACGATAGTGAAGGGAGGTTTGGCCTAAGGGCTTCAGATCGGTGGGTGGGGGTGACTTGGAGGTTTTATGTCGGCCCTGAGCGGCGTGAGAAGGGCCTGGGATGTCTGTGGGACAGGGTTATTCAACTCACGGTCCTCCAGGGTCGAGCACTGCTGGTTCTCCAGCCTTCCTTCACCTGTGAGCCGGGTGTGAAACCTCTGACCAATCAGAATCAGTAATTATTAAACTAACTACCTGGGAGAAATGAAAACACTGCCTGGATTTGGAATGGAGCGCCTGAGTTGGTTAGCCCTGCTGTAGGAATAGGAGGAGTGGGCTGAAGTGCAGAAGAGCTCAACAGAGACGCTCACCCCCTCATAGAGCCTCTGACAGCTGACATCATCCTACTGGATGTCTGGGGGGGATTGATCTGCAGGGAGTCGCTTGGTTCTAAATCCAAAAATGAGCAGAAAGACACAGCCATCTTCTAAATGCTTCCTGGCTTGTGTGGGAGTTCAGGTTGTGGATTCTTACGATTCACCACGTCCAAGATGTAAAGCCATGGATGTTTTGAGTTTCCTCCTAAGGGAGAATCTCCCATCTGCGCCGGAGACCTTCTCTCATGAGAGGGGTGTAGATCCTGAGAGTAGAGCGCAGTTGGAGTACACAGCATCCCTGTCCAATACTGTCTGGGGCATCCTGGGCCTGAGGTCTCTGCCAGTGCAGAGCAGAGCTCTCATAGGCACAAAGAAACCAGGCTGTCTAGCACAGGAAGCAGTATGCCCAGTCTGGTGCTGGACGTAACGATTCCAGTCCGTGCTCTTCATCGGAACAGTGCGAAATTCTTTCTTGTTCACAATTATTGGTTCTGAGAACAGGTCCTTTTAAAAGGCATCGATCGTTCAGGCTCCTAATTAAAATCCTTTGCAGTGAAAATGAAAGCCTATAAAAGTAGAGGGGCATCCCCCAAAGTTGCTGTGAGAGGAGGCTTGTAGTGCCACGCATCGGACAAATCTCTCACGTAGAGTGGGAGTGATGGGGCAAAATCCATACTGACTGTGATAGATCAGTGAATCACTAGTGCTGGGAAGAAAATTGAAGTGAATTTGCATAGTGTTATTTTCATTTTAACAAGGCTATTTCTGTAAGGTGTTTTCAACCCACATTATGTTCGACAGTACATTTTGAATATGCACACTTAAAAAACATAAATATGAAGGTTCAGTTCTCTCCCTTTTTCGCCTAATAAATCAAATTCACACATTGTGGATGCATGCTGCATTGCACTGTTCCCCGGAGACTGGACTAGGGAAGATTGTTCAACCAATAGTGGAAAACCCCCATGGGATTTTGGGAGGCATCACGTGACACTGCAGGCCCCCAGAGATTCTGCAGTGTCATTCCTGCCGTGAGGGTTCAGTTTAATCCCTCAGTCATTGGTCCTTTCGCTACATTACCGCATCCAATGCGACATGCATAGCGTCCACATGCATCTGAAGCAGATGAGATTAGGAACCCCGTACTACAGCATTTTAAATCTTCTTTCTCTTCTGGCTCAGTTCCTCAAATGTGACGGGACCTCATAGTTTGGTTGTGATGTGACAGGAAGTGATGTCAGCAAAATGCGACACTGGGCCTGGGGGTAGTGAGATGCTAACACTGGGCCTGTAAGGGACGCCGTTGAGCGCTCTGGTTCTTCATCTCCTCTCCAGCACCCTGTAATGTTGGCAGCAGTGGATCTGATTGTGTTATTTTGTTGTACAGAAACTTATGCAGCAGAATGGTCATTAATTGCTGCCGGATTTTCTCTTTGCCGTCAAGAGGCGCAAATCGCTGATATCTCTCACTCAGTGCTTTCAGAAACCAAAAAGTATTATTTTCAGCTGCCTGCCCTTATTTATAACGTGATGGCAATCTCCAGTTATCTGAATATACAGTGAGCTCTCCCAAGCAGTGTACTGTTAATTACACCCTTCTGTGTACCTACAAGCATTACTTTACCAAGATATCTCTATCCTGAGTGACTGATTTGTTTCATTCTGATATGATCAAGCTGAGTAAACATCATGTCTTTATGTTCTATCCCCATTCATTCCAGAGCATTCCTGTCCCATAAATCTAACGGATTTCAAATCACCCAGGAGTCAGTGTTATCTAATCTGTTTAGGGTGCTGTTGAGTTGGGAACATCTGGAACATTCTCTCGCCTCCTCTGTTTCTCCGTCTTTCCTCTGTGATATTCCAGACCCTTTTCCCATCTCTCCCGACCTGTCCATGACCAAAGCCCGGTCCATGTCCTTGCCCAACGCTACGTCAACGCTCTACCTGTAGGGCCTGCGACTGACCTTCCCTCCCCATCACCAACCCCTCCCCCTCAAAGCGGGATGTTTGTGTTTCACCCTGGCTTCACTGGGCGGCCGCCCGGGCGGGGGGCCCCGCGGGGGCGGGGGGGTCAGGGGCACCAGCGGGGGGCGGGGAGCGGGCCCCCAGCGCAGATGGGGACC
>JABFEA020000038.1:21181349-21206324 GCA_019775915.2 Cyphomyrus plagiostoma
GCACCCAGCGCTTCATGTGTATTCAGACTCACCAACAGAAGCAGTTGAACGTAACCCCAGCTCATATTGTGCCCAATTCCCTGCTTCCTCCACAGACAAAGCACAGACGACGCTGTCATTTCTATGAGATACAAATTGTGTGTTATTTTTCTGGCTTTAAATGAAAAATGAAACATTTCATTGAATGTTTTATAGACAGTATATCATTATTTTTGTGTCTTTGTAGGGAGCAGTGGTAGTAAGATGATAGACAGGTGGTTGTGGAACAGTTTTGGTTTCCTTTGATGCATTTTCCAGCTCTTCTTCGCCGGCTTTCTTCTGCTAACTTTCATGGCCTATAGACTCTCCTTTCTGTGGCTGACCGCTCTCAGAACTGGGCCAGCAGGCATTCTGCCACGTTATCATGTTTTCTGGTGCCGGGCTGCCCGTGGTCCCGGCCAGGGCCCGTCCGGAGCTCGTCCTAAACATCGAGGGGGAGGCACTAAGGTCACCCTGCGCCATATGGGGACAGGTGCGTGTCCTAACAAGTAGAGGTGGTTCCTGTTGAAACGTGCCTTTGACCTGGCCCCGAGCATTGTGGGTAATTTACACCAGGAAGATGGCTGGCTTTCGCACTGCTTCTGCGTTGCTGTGAGATTGCTCAGTCCTGTGCCTACAGCTGACCCAGATAATTAAACCCTGATGACCTTGATCAGGCTAATTGCCTGGTTTGGGTTTTTATAGGGTTGGGGGGAGGAGCCAGGGGAGGGTTTGTCAGAACGGGAAAGGCTCTGCAAGCACTTGAGAGTTTTTAGTAATATTTCCCTTGTTTACTTTTAAGGGACACTGAGCCATTTTGTATTGATTTTTCTCAATAAAGCCCCAAAATAACCTTAAGGTTAACCTGCACCATTCTGCCCTCAGAACTCAGCCCTGTGACATGCTTCGTTTTATTTAATTCCCCATCCATGAACATCAGTATAGCCTGGTAGGTGAAGTTTCTACCACAGCGTTAGGGGCTTGAGTCCCTCCTCTGCAGTACTGTGTGGTGTTTGCAGGTTTCTTCTGTTTCCGCTTGCAGTCCAGACCCACTGGTGTCACCAAGTCACCTGTAGCGCATGTATGTTTGCAGTGGACTGACGTCCGGTGCAGGGTGTCCCCTGCCTTGTGTTCTGTGCTGCTTGGGATGGCGCCCATTTGTTTCTGTGACCCAGAGATATAGCTCCTTATGTGTGTGTCAGGCGGGGAGAACTGCTGATCCTTGGGCCACCATTAACCATTAGCAAAGTGACATTCCCGCCCGGTCCCACCCACGGGCCGGCCAGCTGGGATTTTGGCGCTCACACGTTTCGGAAATGTTTGCCTAAATCCGCCACCGCCAACCAGGGTCGCTCTGCGTGCCGATACTAACCGAGCGGTGAAATGTCTGAAGCTGGTTGCTAGTGTAAGATAAGCTGATGGAAATGGGCGGCTTGCGGCGGATCCTGCAGGCCGCTTCACCGCTGCGTACCGGTTTTCTCGTTTTGGCCCCCTGTCAGCTTGTGCTGTGCCCCCCTCCCCAGCCACAGCGAGCGACACTAGGGTCACACGGATGACTTTAACATCCCTCGGGTGGCCTGCTCACTCGGGGGCTGATTTCACACATGGAGCACGTCACAGCATGAATCCACCCCTGTTCAGCGGGCCTGCTGGCTTTGCGGGGGGGGGGGGACATGCTGAGTGTGTGTGTAACAGATTAGATAAAATAAACGCCTCTATCTGGAAAACCTAATATCTCAGAGATTTCTCTTTTTGAAGAGATGGAAAATCCCACCACCCACCTCCACTCCTGTTTGAGTTCTGTTTGAGTAGCTGTTTAATGGTTAATAAAAAGCTGGTTAATGATCATTCATTTCATGACTATAAATCAAGAATCAGCTGGATGTCTGTACAAAAATAACAGTAGAAACATCTGAGCTCACTTGTGTGTTTATATATACATTACATTTGGGGAACCAAATGCCCCCATGATGTGATGAACACAATGTGACATTTTGGTTCCCACAAGTGGAAATTCAGTTTAATAAAAATTTGTGACTCCAATCAAAAGAACTAAAAATGCTAAAAGACATATTTTGTAAGGTTAGGGCTGGGTTAGGGGTTAAGGTTACCATTGTTAGGATAAGGATTTTGGCCATAGAAAAAATGGAGAGTCCCGACAAAGATATGAGTACAGGTCTGTCTGTGTGTGTGTGTGTGTGTGTGTGTGTGTGTGTGTGTGTGTGTGTGTGCGCGCACACATCAATGTAGGTGTATATGAATATACAAAGTTCACGGTTTGTTACAATCTTCAGTTTTGGGTTCAAAATTTAGTTGAAAGTTTAGTAAATTAATGCCGCCGAGGCTGTTTCTACCTTCCTCCGGTCGTACACACACTCGGATGATGTCGTCTCAAATGAATTAGCATGTTGGAAGTCTTCATAGCAACATATCTGAGTTTGGGTTTAACAGAGCCAACAGACAGTCTTGTTCCACTCAATTACACTGTTTCCAGTGCTTCCAGTGTAATTTATTTGGAAATGTTCCTAAACGCCGATTATGACTGACTGTAACCAGCATGAGCCCTAACCAACTCACAGTCACAATTAGCATAATACTTTCCGTCTTGAACATCTACTTGTGAAATTAGCTTCTGCCTATGTGAATATATTTATTCATTTGTTTCCTTGTGTACCAACCTGAAAACGGTGTATGAACGGTACACAATGAATATGTGTCCCATCGCAGCCCCATCAGACAGGCTTCGTGAGATATTTCCATTTCTTAATGTTTGGCAGATGAAGAGAGGACTGACCCTGATGTAGACAATCCGTCCATTTTCAAGCTGAAGTAGTAAGAAATGATTCTCAATTGTACTGACCTTGCAGTTTCTGTCATGACGGTAAAAAGCGTGCAAACACTTGGAGGCAGTTTGCAGCGAAGCGGTGTGCTCAGGCATCCGTATGCGGAGGACATTCAGGAAACTGTGACGAACCCAGTTCCATTGTGGCTCTGAACTCCATTGTGGCTCTGAACTCCACTGTGACTCTCTCTCAGTCATGGTATCACTAAACCCACTGATCTTTAAAATGCCATTAAGCTCACAGTCCACAGACTTCTGGGAAGGGGGAGCTTTGGCTTCCGTTTTGTAGATTTTTAACCCTTTTTATGCCACATTTATGACACTGATTCCACACGGGAGAAGCAGAGAGACTCTTCTTTCAGCAAGAAGGCCGCCTGACCCAGGCTTCTGAGAGACACAACCCCTTAATCTATCACCCACATGTTTGACACTCATGCATTTCTGTGATGTATGTGCAATAAATATTAAGAAAAATGATTAGTAGGGCTTGTAACATAGTCAAGTTCTAGTCTTTTCTGTCAAGCAGTGATAGCTGTCCGTTAGATGGTTTGTGCTTCCAAATTGTTAATAGCTCCCTGATGGGAATAGACCTTCAGTTGGTTTTTGTTGTCGGTGCCTGGCATTGGCAAACATATGTGAGCGATGGACCCATTTCTGGTGTACCTGTAGGCATGGAAACGTGTTCAGTATATCGGGCCGGCTGTGTGCGCATCGCTCAGCCTTTCCTCGATGAGAGAAGTGTAGCAGCTCCACCTCCTCTGCAGTTGTTCCCGCGGGGAGCACTAAGACGGAGAAACGCCTGAGTGCCCACTGATGACGCCGCTTCCCCTTTCCGGAACCTTCCTGCGTGCACCTGAGGAGACCAGCACGCATTTGCATTTTGGTGCGCTTTGAGCTTTCTGGGGAAGAAAAAAAAGATGAGACAATTACAGGGGCTCGTGTGAAGACAAACGTGAAGCGTGAGCAATGTTTGTGAGCTGGTGAAGAGCGGCTGTCGCAGGTGCAGGACAGAACTCGGGGAAATGGGGCTTTATTAAGGGTCCTGAGCACAGAGCACACTGTCAGGCAGGCGGACGGCCCCCCCAGAGCGGCACAAGTCAGGCGGTCAGGCTTCTGCCTGTCAGTCCTTTTCTTTTCAGTCTCAGAGTACCTAGTGCTGACAGGACTTGGACTGCTGACTGTGAGCTACAGGCCCCAAGTGCAGAAGAGAAAAGACACAGTGAAGAACTCAGCTAATAGGGACCAAGACAGAACCAAAACCAAATCAGAACCAAAACCAATTGAAGTGATCCAAAAAGCCAGCCTAAGAGAAGCAAATGCATAGGTTAACCTTAATCTCAGGACTAAAAATGGAGACAACGCATAGAATAAGTATTAATTCAATTGACGTGTGGTTGATTAGGCATTAAGAGCATATGGAGGTGGGTGGGGCCATGGGGAACGACCACATGTGCGGCCGGTACCTGAATTCGGGACTGGGTGTGACCAAAGAGGGGAGCACTGAGATTCTGTAAAGCAAGAGTGTCCCAGTTTGGTCCTGAGGGGCCTCAGATGGTCCACATTTATGCTACCTGGGGCTGTCTGAGGATCGGGTTGAGAAGTCGTAAAGGAAACAGCTGGCTTTTGGAGAGTAATGACCGTAAACATCCCCTGTAAGGGTGGGTGAAATTGTTCTGAGACATGATTTATGATCATAATATAACTATATAATTGTTTGTAAACCGACTGGTGTACTGAGTAAATTAAGACTTCAGAATACCTTTATTATATATTGTTTGTGTGTCTGTCATTTGGTATAGGACTAGTATCATTATTAAAGTGATGAAACTGTAATCCATGTAACTAATGATAAATCTGCCCTATTTCTAAGGTTTTTGATGAGATTGAAGGGTCAATTGGAACACTAGCTCATGGATAAAAAACAGCTAAATGCAGATATTGGGAACATTAGTGGCCTGACTTCATGTCGACCGGGACTCTTTGATCCTCTGTCCATAATTATGCCTTGGGGCTGCTGCCTGCACTGCATTTACAGGCTGCTGTTCTGTCTGAGCTCTGAAAGTGAGCTGCACTCAGCCTCCATATAGGTCTGTATGTTCGGGCAGACAGTGGTTCCCATAGAAACCCACAGTTCTTGTCAGGTATGACTTTCCAGGATTACATAAGGCAGTTTAGAACACTCACGCCACGCCATTATTTCTGGTTTTATTTTAATGGATAGAGTTTATTGTTGCTGCTAATCCTGCCATGTTTTAAAATAGGATTCAGGCTGAATATGAGACGACGCTGTAGTAACCTCAACAGTATTAGTAACCCTGGATGACTTTAATGTTCAAAGGTCATCCCTTTTGGGGGGGGGCGGGATCTGGTCCATTACCTTTCGCCAGGGGTGTAACACCAGATACACATTTAGAAACAGTACCCAATATGGTCTTTTAAGTTGATTAGTTAATTAGTTCATTAAGCGCTGTCGCTACCCGCCGCCCTCGAACGCCCAGCGAGCCAGCAAAAGCGGGAATTTGCAGTTGCCGTGGGCTACAGCTCACCAGGCTTTTGTTCCGGCAGATGTTCCCCTTAAACTCTGATTAGCCCATTAGGCTAATAGAACGTTTCCCCTCGGTTGAGACAAGCCATTGACGAGGTTCTCGTGGAGCGTAGGGGTGCTGAAGATTTCGCAGTACGGAGAGGGGAAACACCACCATGCGCAGATGTGCTGTACAGATTTCATGTAAAGCAGACTCCAGAACAGGCATTAATGTCTCTCAGTGAGTGTGTGTGTGTGTGTGTGTGTGTGTGTGTGTGTGTGTGGTGGGGGGGGGGGCTGGCTGGGGGGAGTATTCAAACCTCCTTAAATACCCAACAGAAGATGCTGTGGCCATGGCAGGTCAGATTAGAAGACAGATGTTATTTATCAAATTGAAAGATTATGTCCGACCTTCTGCTTATGAGAATTAAGCAGAAATAGGAGGATACGGCTATTTGGCAATATCTTATAATGAATAATCTTATCTACCCACTGCACAGGACAAATCTTACAAGAGACAAAGGAAATGTCCATCTGTTTATTGTAGACTTTTATTTTTTAAATTCATTGAATTACTGTAATAGATTTCATAATAATCAGTGTTGTGCAAAGTTCCTAATTTATGAATTTTGTCCCATTTCATAGATGAATTGGATTTTGATAGATCACAGGATTTTGAAAGGAAATGGAATTGCAGGAAGAAAAATTAATTCATTTTATTTCAAACAAATTCAACGCAATCACACATGAATGTCATTCAATAGAGTAAAACATGAATAATTATATAATACATTTACTTTATAGATGATAGATGTACTGTATATGCTGACCTTGTACGTGTAGCGAGAACAAGGAGGACAGAGAGGACAAGGAGAGCAGTGAAGTATACTTTAGATTTGCATGATTTTAAGGGAAGAATTGTATATAACTATTAGCCTGTTCTAACAATATACATTTTGTATGTTTGTTATCATTTGTGAGGAGTCCGCAGTAGCTTTTCTGAGTGTCTGTGGGATGTCAGATGGACAGGCTTGTGACAGGGGCATTTGTATGGTTGTATGAAGTGCTCTTCCACCATGGTACACAAAATGACAGCTAAATTATTTATTGTATAAGTGACACTTTAAATGTTGCATTCTTTCATTCTTAATAACACAACATTTTTCAAACAATGTTACGGTACGTGTTGTGTGTATGTAACTGTTTTATATGTCTTTGTTAGGAGGCGAAAGCACCGCTACCACACCAGTTAACGTCTGGTACCTTTATTTTTTGTCCTCCCCCTTCCCACACAGCCCCTTTACAAAGGTTCCTACCCATATACATCTCGTGATACTACATCCTCCTTTCTGAACAAGGATCTACCACAGGTAGATATTGGAACCAATACTGGATCCCAACTGGAATCCTGACATTTTATAAACGATACCACTGTAAACCTCAGTGCCTGACTTAGGAATGCATACTGGCACATCCGTGTTCTAAATTAAACATTCTCAGAACGTATTCTCAGAATACTTATGCTTAACCTGCCTATTGCTGCAATACTTGGTTGTGAGGCATATACACAATGCGGATAATATAACACCATCCAGCAAGTGTGCATGTAAACAAGTACCTTTAGAAAGTCTGCTGAAACAGATATTAATGAGCCGAGTCTGGAACACCAAACATTTGTCTAACAATTAATTATCTCATCCACTGTGCCCTGTCTGTAGGGGATGGGGCAGACTACCCAAACCCTTTACCTGAGTGTGGGGATTATTCTGCCCCATTGCTCACTTGGTTCTACGAACAAATGTAGTCCTTCAGATACGCTGATGGTCTACTGATTCTGGCAGGACAATGTCTCTCACGAACCAGAGTCTGTTGACTGGAGACCTGCTGAACCTCAGTTGTAACCGGTGGAGTCACTACGTTGGGAGCAGTAGTTTCTGGTGCCCCGTCAAGGCTATCAGCAGGTATCTCGGACGACCCAGGGGACTGTGAGAGATGGTGCCAGTTTCTTCGCCCCCAGGTGTTTTGATGATGTAGGACCTAGATGTGCCCGCGGGAGACACGACTCGTTCAGACTGTGCCTCGCTGATTCACATCCCTAACCCTAACCCTAACCCTAACCCTAACCCTAACCCTCGCTCATTCACATCCCTGATCCATACCCATTCTCCAGGGTGCAGGTGTGGCATGGCCTTCACTTTGTGCCTGTGATCATAGTTTTGTTGTTGTTTCAATCTATACTTTGGCTGAGCTTAGGTGCAGGGAGACCGGTATACCCTCTGCCTCCTCTCCCATGGTGTAGATAAGCGCATTTACTTGGTTCTTGTCCGCCTGCGTTTTCAGGCGCTGTATCCATCACCTCGTCCAGTCATCAGCCTTGAAGGTAAATTTCTCTGTTGGAGGAACTTGAAACTAGGCCATGGTGGCGACTCGCTTACTAGTATTTTATTATTATATATATATATATATTTTTTTTTTTTTCCACCGGACCATTGCTGTGTCGTGACACTCCCCTGTGATCTCTTGAGTGTTAAACCACTTCTGACACCATGTTTTATATGTCTTTGTTCGGAGGCTAAAGCAAGGACACACTGCACACGTGCATGCCAGTTAACGTCTGGTACCTTTATTTTTTGTCGTCCCCCTTCCCACACAGTCCTTTTACAAAGGTTCCTACCCGCATACATCTCCTGATACTACAGTAACCATGTTTATTTGTAAATCATGTTGAAATATTAAGCTGTATTCTTACAGCTGCAACCACACGATGTATATGAATTTATGTGAATTCAATTCCATTTTAATTCTGCTTCCTTAAATTCAAATTCTCCATCTTGATTTCAACTATAATTCAAATTCATTAGTTGAATTAGAGTTTCAGGGCCATTCTTAATTCAATTCTGAATGGTACACAACACTAATAATAATCTAACTGACAGTAGGGTAGATTCCTTAACTGTTTTGATTTTTACATTGCCTGCATTTGTCTGCATTTCTGTAACCATTCCATCCATTCCTTTCCCATGACTGCTTATCCAGTATGATGTCACCGTGAGTCTGAGGCAGGGGCCCCCTGGCTGCCTGCCCATTCCAGGTCATATTCACTTACACTTTGGGCAATTTAGAGTCACATATATGTGACACCGACACTGCATGTCTTTGGGAGGAAACTGGAGCACACACTGAGCTGAGAGTATGAATCGAATGTGCAACTCTGGAGGTGTCAGGCCACAGTATTACCCACCCACGGCAGCCTCACTATTCTGGCAGAAAATCATGTCAGAAGATAGCAGGTCTTCCAGTTTATACGTTGCCTTGGTGACGGGAGTGATGTCACACCTGATTGGGCCATGGCCCTGCTTGCCCAGGTTGGCATTTTACACCTGCTAGCGTTTGGGCGTAAATACGTTGAAACTGCCTTAAACCTTCAACTTTCCTCACCAGAATTAGACCTTGTCGTAGGCGTTGACTCTCTTGCAAGTGGTGTAACGTCGAGCAGGGCAACAAAATACAGCCTGTTCACCAGCCCTCATATAAGTGTGTAGGGAAAGGTCGCATGTAATGCGAGCTGCGGAAGAGCAACGCCCGGAAGAATGCGCCGAAATGGCAAACCAAAAGGACAGTTTACTGCAGCATCATCCATCTGCCTTCCAATGGCTGTACCTCCAAGGAAAACAACATTAGTGTTGTATTTTGAGTTAGCAAAGAGGAGGGAATCGATATTTATGTCCTGAAAACTCAATTACTGGCTTTTTTTCGGGGTATTTGGCAGGATGGCGCCACTGTGTGTGTTAAGTAAGAACTGTTGACCGTGTCACCTGGATCCCCTCAGAAGGAGGGCTGGTACACAAACAGTGATCCTTAGAGCTGTTGAGTGAGTTAGCCTGAGAATCTGCCCCTCTGTTATTACACTGTGGGTCGGGGGGCTTCATTCTAGAAGCCATTCCTTACTCCGGCGCTGCAGAATGGTAGTGACTCCATGACTCCACTTTGTAGATCCCTGGTGGATAATTTCCTTTCTTAATGGGCCACCAGCTCAGATGAAAGTCTCAGACCTCTGGTGGGCAGTAAATAAAGTAGGGAGGATGAGGAGGGTAGTGAAGATGAAGGTCATAAGTCAAGGAGGGTAGTGAAGATGAGGAAGACAGGGAATATGAGGAGGGTAGGAAGGACAAGGAGGGTACAGAGGATGGGGAAGGAAGAGAGTACAAGGGGGGTAGACAAGAGGAGAAGAAAGGTATGGAGGATGAGGAGGGTAGTGAAGATGAAGAAGGTAGGGAGTACAAGGAAGGTAGACAAGATGAAGAGGGTAGAGAGGATGAGGAAGGCAGGGCGGATTTGGAGGGAAGAGAAGATGAAGAGGTTAGGGAGGATGAGGAAAGGAGGGAGGATGAGGAGGGAAGAGAAGATGAAGAGGTTAGGGAGGATGAGGAAAGGAGGGAGGATGAGGAGGGAAGAGAAGATGAAGAGGTTAGGGAGGAAGCAAACAGGAGTGTGAAGTAGTGGAGGGGGTTGGGGTCGGTGTGTGTGTGTAGACGTCAGAGACGAGTGCATCCATGCATGTTGCTTGTGCCTTATTACAGTCACGTAAGGCTTAGCACTGTTTTTGTTGCCCAAAAAATGCCCCCCCTCTCCCTTGCCCTATTCTATCCCTTTCCACCACATTTTTTTCACTCCTCCCCACCATCTCATTAAATCCATCTCTGCCCCCCTCCCCAAATGAAGTCTCTGTTCTTTCCTCCCACCGTCATTTCACATGGTTCTGCTCACAATCCCACCCGGGTCTCAGGAAAGAAGTTCCTCATTGTTCTTTGCTCATTGTTCTTTACATTTTTTTGTCAGCTATGTAATTCTTCTAATTAGAACCATTTCTATAATGAAGCTTACAGAAGCAGGGCCTTACTTGCCTTGAGCTCATTAAATAAACCTAATCCAAGGACTTTAAGGCGGTTTGCCATTGCAAGATGCCAGTGTGTTTTATCCCAGTTTCCATTTATGGGATACCATAAAAATAGATCAGACATCAAATCAATTTAATCCCTTATGCAGCAGAATGTTTTACTTTTGAGATTACTGACCCATCCTGAACAGTACCTTTCACTTCCAAGAAATGTTAGCCATTTTTTAAGGGATATTTTTAAACATTTTAGGCAGAACTCAGGCAGTTTAGTAGTACAGAACTGACGTCTTAGAGGTGACAAGGAGGGTAGGGAGGATGAGGATGGTGGAGAGGGCATGTCCTAAAATATCAGGCAGGACAAAATGAAAATATGCAAGAAAATATGCAGTTTTGTCATTTTTAAAAGCTGTCCAGTATGACATTCAGGGTGAGCTCTTTGCCTTTTAATGGTTTAATCCTGTTTGTTTAGAAGAAGGTCTTCTGTGCCTTTTTTACACACGGTACCCAAGCTGAGTCGGAATCACCCTTCCTGGACTCAGGACCAGTTGGGACTTGGCCCAGTATCCCGTTTCCCATCCTTTGTGAACGACAGCAGCAGCGACCGTGTCCCAACGTCAAAGGGCTGCACTGCTGCGCTGCCCTCCGTCGCATCGCAGAAAGCAGGGCATCGCGCCCAGCTCCGCCCCCCAGGAAAGGAGGCCACACAGCAGCATGCCGACGTGGCTCAGTTGGACTGGGCCATCAGGACGATACTATTCAGAGGTGGATCCAGGCGATATGGGCTTTGCACTGGTGGGGGAGCCGTAAAGGGTGACCAACGTCACGCTCATCTAAACCCGGACATTAAATCACAGATGAAACATATCTGGGCATAATGCACAGTGGATTCACACCTCTGCCTTATTCCAGTTCTGTCAAAGACAAACCACTGAAACATGTACAATTCTATGTCTGTTCACACTTTGACCAGTAGTTTTTCTAAATGAAAATTTTACACAGGAAGCTCTGAGAATGACTGATAGCTCACAGTCCAAATTAAATGCAAAGATACCATATAAAGGTTTCATGTAACAAAAATCCTGACTGTTTAATCTTTCATCTTACTGTGTCTCAGTATGCGTGTAATACTGGAGCCAGTCGGTGATGTACATTCGGAAAGATCAGAAATTAATTTGATACATTTAATATAGCAGTACCCCACTGTCCCGTTGCGCTTTGTTCAAAAAGAGGAAATATTTAGTTTTACTGTGTATAGCTATTATCCACAGACATCACTGTTTTTGAATTATTCTTATATGTAATACATGTATAACTAATGTGTCTACATATCAGATTTAAGACTGGCGTCCTGTGCTGGGTGTCTCCAGCCTGTAGCCTGTGTTCCTGCGTTAGCCTAGAGGCTCACTGCATCCCACCATTCATTTGCAGATGTGGAAGGCGGATGGTTGGGTGGATGCAGTTTTTTGAATTACAACGGAGTTACAATATATAAATTCTTTTATGCACAAGCTTTACGAGTTGGAACATTTCCCCCTGGTAATCCTGCGTATATTAGCTGACCTTATTCAGTCTTATTGTAATTAGTAATATATGTTATGGTTGTAATGCTAATGCAGATGTTAGCTAGCACATGAGCGGACATGTTGCCATCCGCCGTCGCGCTTTTGTCTCAGGGTACCTACTTGCCGAGTCTGTATGGGCATTTCTCAATTTAGCACAGGCACCTGTGGATATGGAGATAGATCAGGGGTGGGGAATCTTATCCGCAAAGGGCCGGTGTATATAGAGGACTGAGGGGTGTTTAGAGGACTGATTGGCTGAGGAGTCCTCACACCTGGGTTTGAACAGCTGACCTACAGGTTATCCCAAAAACCTGCATACACACCGGCCCTTTGCGGATAAGATTGCCCACCTCTGAGATAGATAGTATGGGGTTCCACGTTGCCATCTGTCTGCCGCACTGAACCCCCTGTACTGCCTTCTTATGGCTGACTTTTCCTTCTCTCTAATCGATCAGCTGCTTCAGTCTGATCGGGCTCCCCGAAATACAACCTTGACGAGCTGAAGTGCATTTCTCAGTAGCAAGCTAACAAAATACGTACATTAGATCATGTGTATTACATAGACCAAGCATGTGCAGTAGCTATTACATTACAGTTGGTTGCTCCGTAAATGATAATGGCATTTAAATCGCCTTCCAGACATATGTTGCTGTCTGTTAGGAAACCATGCATTTCCTGCACAGGAGTCTGTCATAAAAGTTCATAACTGCCGTATTATCTCTGTGCTTTTCGTCTGCACATTGGCGTCTGACAAAAATGTAATATTGCTGGAACATTCCAGAAGTCTCAGGTGAATAATGTTATATACAGACCAAGAGGACAAACCACAGGACCTCTGTCTTTAGAACCAAAAATAAACACGCACACACACAGACACACACACAGTAGTGTTCCTATCGCTCGAGTGGCAAGAAGCGGAGTGCACCTCATCCTTCATCCTTCTTTGAGGGGGCGTTGTTTTGTTGTTTCGCTGTTGACATTTCACACAGGCGGGTTCAGAGCAGACCTGGAAATATGTAAATGAGGCCTTCTGTAGTGATGCCAAGGTGCACACCGTATCAGGGTGTAGCCTGACCCATGAGAGATGGAGGTGAAGCTATCTGTGTGACTTCCCACATCTTTTACATGTGGAGGAAAGTGTGTTAATATCAGTATGACCATGTAGTATTTTCTGAGAGAACTTATGAAGCACTGTTACGGGAGGACCTGTGTAGGTGCTCTGAGAATTGTTGAATTTTTGTAAAACATGGAAAAATTACACAATGAAAAAAACATTTTTTCCATTCAAAATATAGATGTACCAGTTCGCTAAATGTCAGAGATGTTTGCTGGAATATAAGTTATGCAGGAGGGTCGCTGTATCCCTTTAACCCCATTCAGCAATTGTCTTTGGGCTCCCCTGTACTCATGTGTTGATTTAATTGCTTATAGTCAGAGGACAAGAAGCTCACCTGTGTCTCATTAGTGTTTAACAGAATCATGTTTCCTCCTGTGTTTGGGAAAAGGTTGATTAATATTGTCTCGGTGTCCAACATGCCCCTTCATGCTGAGCACACTTGGCTGGGCCCGGCCCATCATGATGACCTTCTGCCATTGTTGTTCTACAGGCATGACTTGCCAGGCACGGACGTCCTACACTGAAGATGAGGTTCTGTGGGGTCACCGCTTCTTCCCGGTCATTTCCCTGGAGGAAGGCTTCTTCAAGGTGGACTACTCCCAGTTTCACGCCACGTTTGAGGTCCCGACGCCCCCCTACAGCGTGAAGGAGCAGGAAGAGGCTCTGCTTCTCTCCTCCCCACTCACGGCGCCCTCCCTGAGCAACAGCGGGGAGCGGGACGCCTCCCTGGACGGCTTAGAGTCGCTGGGGGACGTGGCGGCAGAGAGCGGCGCCAAGCTGCCCTCCAAGCTGCAGAAGATGACGGGCCGCGACGGGCTGCCCCGCAAACTGCTGCGCATGAGCTCCACGGCCTCGGAGATGACCTACAGCCTGGGGGAACTGCCCGTCAAGCTGCAGCGCATCAGCTCCGTGCCCGGCGTGCTGGAGGAGAGGCAGGCCGGCAAGGCGGGCCGCATCAGCGTCGAGCCCATCAGCCAGTCCGTGGCGGACCTGCCCCCCAAGCTGCAGAAGCTGGCCGGCAGCGGGGGAGGGGTGGGGGCCGTGGCGGTCGGGGGACGCATGGATGGACACCTGCCCCCAAAACTCAGGAAAATGAATTCGGACAGGTTTACGTAGAGAACCCAAATCGCCCAGTGCCCCTTCCAATGACTTTGCAATTTGCTAACAACTACATTCTTATATTTAAGAACACTAAATATATAAATATATGAAATATGTACACATATACTCTATATAAAGTAGGGTAATGGATTTTAGTACTACATGCACTCCTGGGTGTAAGTACACACAGCTTTGATAAGAGACCACAGACCTCAACTTTCAGGTTGTTGTATGATAGCTAGGAAGAGCAAGGCAGCACGTATTTCACTAAGTGCATGTAATGCCGCATTTCTTTGTATGTTTTTTTTTTTTTCTGGCATGGCATTTAACTATAGATTATATATAAATATATATATATATATATATATACAAAATGGTTTTAAAGAAAATATAAAAATAAATAGGCTTAACTGCTGAAACTGGTCCATCAAGTGGAAAACATTCATACTTAACAGGTTGATGAGTGAGCGGCGAGCCGGAAGGTGCATTACATCCAATTTGCGCTGATTAGTTTATTTAATGTCAACTTGTGTTATCCAAAATGTTATTTTGAATGCATGTTACACTTATTGAATTAGTTAGACCAAGGCAATGGAGCCGGATGATTAGCCTTAACTAAACAAATTATTTTCACTATTGATTTGCACTTGTGTTTAGCTATTAAATATACAGGGGTTGAAATTTGTCTTGAGTGAGATACATTGCATTTTTTAATGCCTGGGGAAAAAAAATCAACAGCTGGATGATGCCCACCCCCCCTTGAAAAAAAATTAACAAGGGGCACAATTTATAACATAAAATCAGTTCACTTATTTATGATTCAATAGATGGCTTCCCACATATGGAAAATTAACTGGAGTACAGAAGTAGTAGTGATTTAATGGGAATGACTTATTGCATGATGCACATATCAGCTCAGATTAATTTATAACATTGTTCCTGTCCAGAGCCTTGAGATTTGGGCAGGTTTACGTTTAACTCCTTGGTGAACAGACCTTCTACAGGAAGATGTTTCAGAAAACAATGCTTGTCGTACTCCAGCTCCCTGTGGGTAGGTGGTAATGCTATATTTTCACACACATCCAACTTTGCAAGAGCGTGAAGAAGATATTAAGCTTGTAATCACACACATAATATACTGACTGACAATGATATATGTTTTGTGAGATAATTATGTTTTCTCTCTCTCTCTAAGATGAAATGGTGTTTCGAAACTACTTTAACAAGTCAATAAGATTAAGTTTAAGATCTCAAAGACCTTTATCTCTATCCTAAGTTACAAAGTAAATCCCGCCAAAACCAGGGAGGATCATTAGGACCTTCTCACCATCACTGCTCTTAGAGACAGAGCCATGACACAGATCTTTCTCTGAGATACCACTGTCAATTTTTTTTCACTGCACATGTCAGCACGGTGGATGGAGGGACACTGGGGCTCAATATGAAAACTCGCCTGAAATAATTATAGCAGCTCATAGCTTATTCCAGCTATGATACTGTAAGTGGACTGAGAAGTGTGTTAACAGGTTATCCGCCCACACACTACACACAACGGGGCTTGGGGGAACGTGCTCTCTGGGGTTTTGTTAGCATGTTACCATTTCCTTCTGTCTTCATGAAGCCCAAAGGTCCTGTTAGTCTGTTAGACAGCATTTGTTTTTATTAATTTGTTTTTAGTTAAAATGTGTGACAGATAAGGAAGTGGGTTCTGGTTTTCTGCGGGTCATTGTGAGTCAGGAAAAAGGGCTCTGGAATTGGTCAGCATTTAGGTCAGGTCTAAGTTTAGGCTTTGTATTAGGATTACATTTAGTTTAGAGCAGAGCCCTGCTCATGATACAAAGATAAAAATTGAAGAAACACTGAGATTAATTTTGGCCTTAGGATCAATTGTAACTTAAAGATAACCCTAACCTAGCACTAATCGTAAGCCCAGTAATTTCAGATAGGAAAAAGTGTCTAGGCATATAAACGTTTTCATTGTACATATAAAAAGCAGGCTTGCATATTTCCAGTTTGATCGAGCTTCAAGAGTACAAAGAATTAGTGTCATTTTTCCTTCATTGAGCCCAATACCAACAATTCATTAAAATGCTTGCATCGGTATAAGTCACATTGCTAAAGAAACTGGTAAATAGGTGTCAATGCATTGGCATTCAAATCAGTGTCCAATTGATGAATGTGCACATGATTTAAGTATTCAGTAAGGCCGCTTCTAGAAACATTCATTCTTTAAATGCAGGTTCGTAGAAGTAGCACTAGACGTGGGCATGAGGTGGATATTTGCTTGTATAGGGTTTGTACAGAGACAGTCCGCTAGGCTGAAATGATACGAGATAAGAGAGGCCCCTGGGAGACAGCGATGTTTCTTTCTGCATCAACAATTTTCCAACCTGGGTGAGACTTGCAGACCACTGGATGTCAATGCTAGTTTATCTTCGGCTGTGCTTCTCCCATGCTGATTATGCACCTCATGAAAGGAAGGAGGTCGGCGCTGTCTCTTCACTGGGGATCATCTTCACTGGAGAATCTGCTTCTCCGGGACCTTCGGCAGGTGGGGTAAGAAGACAACCCCAACAACCAAGAGCTGCACGTCTTCTTTCTTATACTGATGCCATAGCTCACTGGCAGCTGAGTTCGTGGCTGGCAGGCCCTGCCCCTGGGGTGAGAGCCCAGTGCTGTACATCGCTGGTGAAGCAGGTTAAGGAATCCACTTGCAGAATATATAGCCAACGCGGGTCTTAGAAAACTGAGTCAGTTTATAGGAAAAAATTAATGTGATATAGTGTAGTGTAGGCATAAAATGGATATTGAAAGGCAGCTCAAATACAAAATAAAGGTCTTCATCCCCTTTTATACTCCGTAAGATCCTCTCCAATAAGGTACAGTGTGTATGTCTTCTGAGTGAATTTGCATATACAGGTTGATGTCCAGGTGGTGGTGACAGTGCCTGGTGATGGATCCCCACAGTGGAGAGTGTGAACACAACTGACCGTCATCCCCTCCAAACGCCAGTTCAATCCCTTTTCATCACCTTAATGGTGTCAGTTGAAACTCCCATTTTCTCATTAACTTCCCTAATAATCATAATCCACTCAAAATCTCTATATTCTGGGAACATTTGGGTTGGAGTTCCTTACGGAGGGAATGCAGGAAAACAGCCACAGGGCAATATTTATGCACAGTTTGTCTGTCCTGGTAATATTCTAACCAGAAATGCACTGATTATTTCAGTGATGAATTCAGTATCAGCATATCGCACTGGTTCTCAGTAATATTGTATCACATAGATGCACGGTATGAGTAATGAAAGATATTATAAATTTAATACATTTGTGCATGGTGCTGTTGAAAACCCAAAGGATTGTTAATGTAAAAAAAAAAAGATCATACATTCATAAAACTGGCTTTATTAATGGTGAACCTGAATACCACCCCTGGGAGCTTTGGCCAATAGGATAAAGAGTTGCATTTGTTGATGGTGAACTGGGAGACTGGGGTAACAGTCTCACTGTGGCTATTTACCCTCTCAAAAAACCATACTAACGGAAACCCGTGCTGAATTATTGTTCTTGTCATTGTTTGTGTTTCCTCTGTTTGTTTCACATGTGCTATTAATGTCTTACATGAATTCAGCGAAAGCGGAAGGTTTTTGCATAGTTAAGCTTCTACTGCTGCAGTGGTAAGACAAACTGCAATTTCACATCTTTGCTGGATCAGCATTAGCAGCACACACACAAAATGGGTTGTCTGTTTATTTTGAGTTTTGTTGCAATGTTCCGGGGTGGGGCGGGGGTTGAATGGTGGGTAGGGGGGTACTGAGCACACGCCCCTCAAAAAGTCCTTGTGTGGCCCTGTACCCCACACCAAATATATTACTCTGCTGTGCTCATCAGGGAAAGTCGGATAAAAAAACCTGACCCGTGGTTAACTCTGATCTGTATTTATAGTAGAATAATCAATGACACAATGAATCAGGAAAATAGATTTCATTACATTTTAATTATTGTTACTCCTGTCTAGCCGGAGTGAACAAAAAAAAACAGTGAAGGATCACAGGCTCGCCTGCGTGCGGCATTAAAAACAATTTGCTCTAGGTTTTAATAAAACTAATTTCAGATCGCGACAAGCGTGAGAAGCGTGGACGTGTTCGTAGGAAGAAACAAACAGGGTATGAATATACAGTCTTAATTAGGGCAATTTGTCTGAGGAAATGCAGGGCCGTGACATATAATTGTCTCATAACCGGAGTTTAATTCATTAAATTATCTCTGTTTGAGCAGCCACGGGTGACGTAGATACCACAATCTGATTAAAGACCACACACAACGCAGGATAAGGTCACACCTGTAATTAGCGCAGCAAAAACAGAGGTGGGTGAAGTTCCAAGAGTTAGTACTTCACTTTGAGGGCTGCAAATCTTTATTGTCACAGAACTGACCCCATATAGAGGCTGCTGGTCAGTCTCTCTACAACAGCAGCCATTATAGGATAATTAGCCAAAGTAATTTAATTCAGATGAACAAAATAGTGCAGAAAACGACATACAACGATAACAATACATTCTGTATTTCCTTCTATTACCCATGACACTGTATATCAGAGGCCCTCAAACAAATAACAGATATTGTTTTGCAGTAACTCACTCATGATTATGATCTGATACTTTGTTTCCTCAATACAATGAGGAAATAATTATTTGACCCCTCGCTGATTTTGTAAGTTTGTCCATTGACAAAGAGATGAAAAGTCTCAGAACAGTAACATTTTAATGGCAGGTTTATTTTAACAGTGACAGATAGCACATCAAAAGGAAAATCTGAAAAATAACTTTAAATAAAAGATAGAAACTGATTTGCATTTCATTGCGTGAAATAAGTATTTGAACCCTCTAACAAAAAGACTTGTTTGCGAGCACAGAGGTCAAATGTTTCTTGTAATTGATGACCAAGTTTGTGCACATTTTCGGAGGAATTTTGGTCCACTGCTCTTTGCAGATCATCTCTAAATCAGTAAGGTTTCAAGGCTGTCTCTGGGCAACTTTGAGCTTCAGCTCAACGTTCCTCTAACCTGTTTTATGAACCAACAAAGGCTGACCATTGTTAACCTGTCTACCTTTAGTCAAACAAATATTAAGTGACACAAATACATATGACTACATCATTTAAACATGCTATAGCATTCTTCGAAGTCCTTTGAAATATGCAGAAACTATTTAAGTGACACAGTGCACATACACTGTCAGGAAAAACTGCCAATTTATACCTTTGAGGGTACAATTAAGTGGCATTGGGGCTGTACCATCAAGGATCTGCCATTTGTACCCCAGCTGTAGGCTAATGTACTTTTAGTTTAATTTAAGGTACAGAAATGGACTCTGGGGAACATTTTTGTACCATTTGGGGTAAACTAAAGTTGTTTGTGTCTTTGGGAACAAAACTGCACCAGAACTGTACCTTTTATCTTAAAGTGTATCTTAACAGTTTCTCGTTCTTAGTGAGTCCTCAGCATCCTCAGTCCTTTGCTTACATTGTGACTGGGTTTGTGAGTACAGTTTTTTTCAGGTCCCGTACATTAATGTGGGAGTAGGGAAGTATAGATCACCATCCTCTGTTCTCATTTAATTGGTGAACGTGTGTGTGTGTGTGTGTGTGTGAGATTAAACAGTCCTGTGATTAAAGAGTTCACAAACTTAATCTGACTTGATTGTCAGGGAAAAGCCCCAGGAGCAGCACTCCACGTTATTTTCCGTTTTTTGAGGACTGCAGGTTCTGACTTCTTCGTGAAGGATGCTTCCAGGGTTAGGGGCCCACTTTCACAGAAATGTTATTTACATCCACTTCTTAGAATCGCTAAGGAGGGAGAAAGAACGACAGGAAACACGGATCCAGGTGGCGGAGGCATGAAATTGACTAAAAGTCTAAATAAAAAAATGCTGCTTTTTTTTCTTCCCGGCAACAATGTGACCCAAATTCAGGCCTCATCTGATGGCTGACATCACACCCAGATGCATTATTATTATCATTATTATTATCATTATTATTATTATTATTATTACATAGTTTCATGTCAAAACAAGACCATCAAAGTATGCCACAGTTATCCCCTTGAATAAATCAAATTAATTAAATTTGCAGTTTATTTTATCTTCTGTCCCTTAAATACTCTTGCATTTTTCGGAACTGAGTGGTCAATAAGTATTTATAAAAGTCTGACAAATGTTCAGGCTATTAGTATGCAATTATACTAAATATACTAAATCCAACAGCAATTACACTCTCTCTGTCTGTCTGTGCCCGACAATGGACTCATATCCCATCCAGGGCGTTCCCCTGAGTTATGCCCAATGCTCCTTGGCAGTGGTGGTGGAAGCCCGTCTTGCCCTTGCCAGGATCTGTTGCTGCTCCCTGCCATAGACTCCAGGATCCTACCCTGGCTAAGCAGTGTGGATGGATGGAGGCAGTAATCCAGCAGTCCTAAATCTTAGCGAGGTAAGGCTTGCAGGAGTAGACCAGTGACTCAGACACCTGAATTACACATTCTAGCTCTGTGCTTCAGGGAGTCGCCTACTAAGGTTATTCATTACAGAGACAAGAGTGCTTTTCAATATGTTTTTCTAGCGGCAAGGCCAAACAAATGCAAATCTGCCACCAAGACAGAGGAGTCTCTCTCTCTCTCTCACACATACACACACACATAAGCACAGCACTTTCTGCGAGGGAACAGGTAGTGATCACATGACAGGCAGGCCAGTAAGGCCCCAAACCCACCTGACAGCTTCCAGCAGTCTGCACACAAGCTGCTGTCTTGTGTCAGCCGTGTGTCATTACCTGTCTGCAGCTGTTATATTCAACCTTTTCTGGCATTTCTGCTCCAGCCTGAGGAATACTAGTTCCTAAGTTGGGGGAGGGGTAGCGGAGGCTACTGGTGCCCATGCACACGTCACCTTAGTAGGTGAATCAAAAACAGTCGGCTGTTACCACGATTCTCAAAGACGGAATACAGCACATCAGACCGAAGCACAATTCACTCACAGCCACCCACACATAGAATGATAGCATTATGTATTAACCGCATGTTATAATCATTCACCAGCAAGGTCTATTCAAACTGACATGCGCTAACAAAAGGGTAAACGCGAAGTCCACTGACTCCACTCTCAGCACTTACCGACAACAGGCTGGAAATAGAGATGAAGAGATCTTTAACATTGCCTATTAATGACAAGCATATTAACAACAACAAAAACAATCGATTTATAAAGGCAGATTTTTTTTTGTTTGCGGTTAGGAAACGTGAAAGAGAGGGGATAAACACAGAAATAAAGATAAATAAATTATTTACAATCACAGCTTATTCCGATTTGAAAATACACTTGCCAATATGTGTGAATATAAAATAACAGTATGCATTCTGAGTTTAATATCCATGAATAACGTGACCTTTATGTGATTCAGTTGTAAGATGAGGAGCCCAGGTGTGATTTTTTCCCCCTCTTCGTTTCCCAAATGGGCTGGTTGATACTGCAAACGGGCATGACAACGTGTTCTGACGTAAACGTTTCGCCGCAAGCGAGCGCAGCTGTAGGTACGGAAAAGTCGGACCGTTCGGCAACGCTCGGCTATTTTCGGCTCTGCTCGAATCGTATACTCGCCTGTCAGTCATCTGTATTCCCCACGTGAATTATGTGGCGGATGTTCAGAGAACCACGCACGCGCCTGGCAGATGTTGATACGACGGAGAACATATCAGAACTACTTTCTGGTCCTTGGAGTTTAGTAATGCAAAATTGCTGCAAAGTTACTTTGCGGACATGCTGAATCGAATAAAGTAGCGAACTGCCAGCAACTAATTAAAAACCATTGTTTTTTTATAGCTGATACAACTGTTTGTATTCATGCCCAATTCACTCGTTCTAAACTCTTTCTAAAAGTTTGCTGCTACTTTTTAAAATAACTCTCAAGTAGAGTTAACCGGGGGGGGGATTCTGTAGTGATCATGTAAAACGCGCTTAAAATTAACGCATTCTCGCAGCAGGTTGATGAAGGTAGAAGCTACTAACGATCTGGATGCTCGCGACAGGAGTGGACTCGGCCTAATAGTTTCAGCCTGATTAGCCAGGCTGGTTAACTTCAAATGTTATATGCTCTCTTGCTCTGTTGATGTTTAACACTACAATTTGTCGATATTAGCACTTTAGAGGGGCTTTAGTGCTATCTGTCTGTCTTGGTTGTTCTGCTCGGAGTTGCCTAGTTTTGAGCATATCGGCCACAGAGATGTCGGGTGTGTTGGCATTCTTTCTGTGCTGATTAAAGCGCCAGAAAATATATTTGAAAAATCCAACAGCAGTGTGCCCTACCAAAAATCATGACCCACTTATTTAATATAATCCACAGACTGCATTGAGCAGTGTAATGTACGAACAGTTTTTTTCTACCGAACTCAACACACCAGTCGCATCACTGCACGAGCTGCCCGCGATATCTTCTCGCGGTGGGGGCATCACGCGTTATAGCAGGACTGATTGATTTCATTTTGAAAGGCCCAAGCACAAACATTGATGTAGAGAAGCCAGTTGTTTAGTGCTTATTTTATATGTTGCACTTTATATTTCACGAGCCTTAATTTGTACTGCATTAATTGCCAGTGAAATAAAAAAAATCTCACAGATGCCATTTAAGGTAAAATACATTGTGATCTACTTTCTACATTCAGTAAACTACAGTTTTATTGGGGGGGAGGGGGGACAATAATAAAAAACAATTTTTAAATACTATTCTAAATACCTGTACTTTTACATTTTTAATCCATTAATGCAGACATTTTATCTGAGCAATTCAAGTACCTCGTTTTAAGCAACCTCTGTATCACTTGAACATTATCTTTGCCACTGTACAGCCTGCTACTCACAGAGCTTTATGTGGTGAGATTGCGAAGGAATCACCTCGTCTTCTGCCCTGGGAAGGGGTGGCTTTCTCAGCTGTAAGATAAAGCTGATGTGCCAGAAGTAACTGATCTGCAGCAGGAGACGGTGGGCCATCCGGTGGGGCATCAGGTGAGAATACATGGTAGAAGGCTGTCCTCAGGAGCTCTAGGGGCCGAGTCATGTGGTTGGGTAGATAACTCTCGCTTCCCATGGGGGTTTAGGGGTGGGTGCTATTAATCGAGCCTAACACAGATGGTAGGGGAGTACGGGCTTCAAACCCAAATAGGGAAGCACTGAGATGTGACATCTGATTCTATACTCCATCCCTGCTCCGTAGGCAGTATCCTAATCTCTCCCCTTGCATGTCTTTGTACCTGATGCATCTCGAATCCCACCTCTATTTGCACCTCAAATCACGTATCCCAGAATTCCCATGTGTGCCAAAAGGTGCCTCTGTGACAGAGAAGAGAATCTGCCCCTGGATATGGGCTGAATTCCGTACAGGCTTAGGTCGGCGTGTAAAACACTTACATAGACATTTACTTGGGAACTGCATTTGTAATGAAATGCTGCAGTTCACAGTCCCAGAGGTGGAGCTGTTGTTACCCTATTAGAAATGTATGTAAACATAATTTATATTTCTTTGGGAAGCATCCATCTATGCTTAATGACATCACCCCTCTGGCTATGTGCAGATGTAAATTTCTCTAGATTAGAGATAAGGATGCATATCTAGATGGGTAAGAAAATATCCTTGTAAGATGAAGCTATATTCTGATTTATTCACTGTTCTCCAAATGCACGAATGAAAGTGACTCTTTCAGTAAGTGTGAATTGCCTGTTCCCCAGTATAAAGACAAAAAAATAAGCACTTCGGTCTCAAGCCTGATTCTGTCAGGAACAAACACACGTCCATTTGCCTCGCACTGAGGAAAGGTCCCCAGATTCCTGACAACATTGACAGGCTCAGTGTACACAAAGTCTGCCATGGTTCTGATGGGTCTCCTCTCTCCCGGCCAGACTGTCCTAACTGACCTCTCTTTGGGGACGTCTGCATTTCACGGTCCAGCTCGCTGCTGGAGGCTAATGCTAACCTGACTTCGTGCTGGGGGTTAACGTGTGCGATGCTAAATTTTCACCTCATCTGTATAAATTTAGTTACAGGCTTACATTCTATTTATCAAAACATAATTATTGCTATTAAAAGTGATTACAATATTATCTGTGGTTAAATAGGTTTAAGGCTGGTCGTTTCTTTGCCCCAGAAGAGAGGTTATGAAATTTCTAGAAAATATTTTTAATAAAATTTCTTCACAAAGTACAGCCTTAAAGAGCCTTAAAGTGACCACTGTCTTCTCAAAATGTCTCATGTCTATTATCCTACTACTAGTGGGAATGTCAGCCATGAAAATGAGCTTATTAGTTAGATTGATAATTATCCATTAATAAATGGAAGGAAATGGTGTGTGAGTTTTCCCTGTGATGGGTTGGTACCCGTCCTGGGTAGTTCCATGCCTTGGGCCTGTAGCCTCCATGATAGGCTCCAGACCCCTCACAAACATAAACAGGATAAGTGCATAAGATGGATGGATAGATAAATGGAAGGAAGTCATTGAAATGGATTCTGGACATTGTGAATTAAATATGAAAAATATTAACTATTAATCTGCTGCTGGGGATGCTATGTGGTTCAGCAGGTTAGGATGGTGGCCTGATCATAAGGTTGCTGGTTCAATTCCCAGTATGGGCAGAGTGGTTTCACCGCTGGGTTTCTGAGCAAGGCCCTTACCCCTCCCTTGCTCCAGGGATTGGCTGACCTTGTGTTCTCAGTCGTAGACTGCTCAAAAAATATTAAAGGAACACTTTTTAGTCAGAGTATAGCATCAAGTCAGTTAAATTTCTGGGATACTGATCTGGTCAGTTAAGTAGCAGAGGGGGTTGTTAATCAGTTTTAGCTGCTTTGGTGTTAATGAAATTAACAACAGGTGCAC
>JABFEA020000038.1:21206424-21221998 GCA_019775915.2 Cyphomyrus plagiostoma
CATTATGTTTCAGTCCATCCAACGCCACCAGGTTGCACCTCAGACTGTCCAGGAGCTCAGTGATGCCCTGGTTCAGACCTGGGAGGAGATCCCCCAGGACACCATCCGTCGTCTCAATAGGAGCAGCCCCAACATTATCAGGCATGCCTACAAGCACGTGGGGGCCATACAAACTACTGAGTACGATTTCGAGTTGCTGCAATGAAATTTCGGCAAAATGGACCAGCCTACCGCGTCATTTTATCACTTTGATTTTCGGGATGTCTTTCAATTCGGCCTCTGTAGGTTGATCGTTTTCATTTCCATCAAACGATGTGGCATCCTTTCATTCCTAACACATTACCCAGTCCATTTCAGTATAGATATACTGCATGATTTTTTCCCCACTGAGATCTGATGTGTTTTCAAAGCGTTCCTTTAATTTTTTTGAGCAGTGTATATCACTTTGCATTAGAGATGCACCAATCGCGATTTTCTTGGCTGATTCCGATTACTGATTTTTTGCAAGTGTATCTGGCCGATACTGATTTTTGTCGATTCTGATTTTCTTTATAAGAACTGTGATTGACGGTATATATAAACAAAAATCAATTTTGTTCAATGCAAAGTTTTATTTTCATAATAAAACAAAATTGTTGAACTTTGCAAATTGCAAAGGAGGGTCTCCTCTTACTGAAACACAGTACTCTGTAAGAGGTACAAATGACAATTAACTGAAAATGAGCTGCTGCACATCCAACTTTATCTGACATGTTTAACTTTACCAAACAAGAACAGGTGCATCAGATTTAAATAACAAAACAAATGTCAGCTTCCAGTATGTTTAAATTCACCAAATAACACAACGCTGACCCTTTTCTCTCTTTTTTTTTACTTAAAAAAGTCCACAGGTTACAAACCTCCAAATAAATCTGAAGTGTACTATACTCTTCCAAATAATAATGGGTGCAGGGTAATATAATTAATACCAACACTGCATTTTATGCACATACAATTCTTACAATTGCAAATCATATAAGTCAACATTACTATGCATGAATTTCCCGAATGTTGTAATTGCATACATTGAAGTCTCACTAACACACTGCATATTTGTAGACATCTTTTGAAACTTCACCAGTTTTTGAGTTACACACCTCATACACTAAACTTGTTGCTGCAAGTTCAGAGCAAAGTACACCCATTGTCCATTTCAGTAGATAGTCTTTAAGTGTGTGATACCATAGTGATGTTCGAGTAAATTAGTTTGTATTTACAGAAAACTGTCAGACTGAACAAGGGACGCTGGCGTAGCACCCAACTCCAGACAGCAGACGAACGGAGCTGAATACCATCTCAAAAATAGGGCTTCGCTGAATGAGAATTGTCAAGAAATCAAGTACCAGCTGCAATCACTGTGTGATCTCCTAGCCTCTGTCACGGTCTCTAACAAATGAAATTAAAAATATTAAAATGCGTTCACTTGGCTTGTGAGATAGGTATATGTAATGCATAAACGTACATGCTCAAGCGTACATGGACAAAAGTGGCTTGGAGCCCTATGAGATGCAGAAGGTGTCCCAGATGTCACACCTCTGACTTAAATTAGTGGTCACACTACACATCCACAGATCCCACCAATATGATTTGTTGGTCTTAAAAGCACCTCTGGGGGACAAGCAGTGAGAGAAGTTAGTATTACTAGATGCTTGTGAGCAGATGAGTGCAGTCGGGCTGGGTACAGATCAAAAAGACGCATTACATGCGCTACTAAACATTTACCTATCACTCGCCAGCACCCGTTGCAGTAAAGTACAGAGATCTTTCAGACCTGGAGTCCAACGCAAAGCCTGCCTTTTAAAGCCGAAATATGATGATAATAAATGCATTTTGTTTACTTACTGCAGAAATTTTCCTAAGAGGCAGCAAGTGGTATGCTTTATTCCTTTATCGTCATCAGACATTTACAGTGCAGAAAAAAACTGAAAATGATGAAATTGAGGGGATGGAAAACACTTCAGACCATTTCCCACACATCTTGTGATTTTGATTTCCAAAGTGGGGTTTCCTGAGGTAATCTCTGGGTTGGTGATGCTGATGCTGCCTGCTTCTTTTCTCCAACCATCTTCATTTCTATCTTTTACTGCTACTTTCAGCAGCAGTTGAGGGCTCCAATGTAAAGGAATGAAAAAACAGAGTAGAACTTTCACTGTCCTGGAGGCCATAGGTACCTAAACTTTTGATGTATGCTGACCATGTCAATGACATATGGCAACTGATACTCTTGCTCAAGGGGGTTTACAATTTTAGCCATTTGTAGAGCAGTTATTTATTTTTTTTATTTTTTAATTCAGGTTAAATGCCTTCATCCAGGGTACTGTAGGGAAAGCTCTTCTTGGGATTCCAAGCTCCAACTTCAAGTGACAGGTCTGTAGCCTGATGTAGTGCATCATGTCTAAGAGTTGCAATTAATCCTTCAGTCACAATTTTGCCATAAATCATGTGTTTTTTGTTTTTTGGAGATGAATTAAATCACCTGCATTCTGTCTCTTGAAGGTGGTTTAGGTAACAACTAATATTGTGTTTCAAGAAAATTCTCCAGGATGAAAACTTAATGAGCATAATTTCTGCTCCATGGGAATTACAGTGGTACCTCGGTTCTCAAACTTAATCCGTTCTGGACTCTGGATCGAATCCTAAAAAGTTCGAGTTCATATCAAATTTTTCCCATAAGAAATAATGGAAAACCAATTAATTGGTTCCCAGCCCCCCAAAATTACACCTGCATATGTTTTTTTAGCATTTAAACACAAAATGAACAGGATAAAACAAGAAGAGCATTTTTTTCTTAATGGCTTCCAAAACGATCAACATCTTATCCTAACATTACCCCTGTCCTGCCCCGATCCTCCACTCCTTCTGTGTGCCATACCCCCTCGTGTGGGATCCCCATGTGATCAGCGGTTTCTGGTTGTTGTCATCAGTCCTCTGTATTAAGTCCGCATTTCAGTTTGTTTCCCCAATCCAGTCATTGGGTGCGTTCGACTTGCTTACAGCGCTGGCTTAAAGCAAAGCATTCTGATCCTGACGCAATGCATTACGGTTAGATGAATTGCGACCTCTCACCCGGCTGCACAAACCGGAACCGCCTCCGTGACGACACACCTTTGCCCTTATTGGCTGAAGAGTTTAGTTACACGCATGACGTCTGTATCCCAGGCAGTTCGATGCATAATCTGCTATTTCTCCCAAATATCACATAAAGCAGTAAGAACTGGTTTTCAGTTAATTTACCTGGTAAAATAAAGTTTAAATAAATTACACAAACGCTCTAATAGTTCACGTCAGTTAGTGGTTTATTTATTGTTAGCTATTGTAATGGCTGCTTTATTTGGTTAATTGTCTAGTCTGTGAAGAGGTACTTCAAGTAAAATGACTCATTTCCTATCGCGTACAATTTATATTAGGTTAACGTTCACGGTTTGACTTCGGATATTCAGATTGAGTTCTAGGTCAAACGGGTTTGTTCAACTTTCAAGAAATTCGAGTTCTAGTGAGTTTGAGAACCGACGTCCCACTGTAAACAGATGGTGTTGTGATTTCACCTCAGTTTTTAAGGATATTTAAAATACAACCAATTAAAGATATTGATAAATGTCAATGGGGATGATTAAGTCATATAATACCATCAGACTCTATTGGATAGAATCTGTTAATGAACAAAAATTTTACATTGCTCTTAATGACTCTATAAATGTATTTGCACAAATTCACCTGAAGAAAAATCCCTAATTGAGGATCTGTCGTAAACAAAGCAAAAGAAAAGCACTTTTCTGAATGCGAGCATGTATGTTTGGGGTTGAAATTTGACTGGGAATAGTTCTTATACTACTTCTTTTCTTTTTGTGGTAATTAGTAATTAATAATGCATTTTAAGTACTTCACGACGAAGGCTTTTCCTCCTGTTACCTAGCAACGGCAAGCTGCCACAGAATCAAATTATGTTCTCAATATGATGCGGGTTCTCTTGATTGTGCTCCTCATTCCGCACAGAACAATAAAAGGCTTTTCACATGCAAATATCAGAGTGGTTCAGTACAGCATCCTTGCTAACAATCACGCTGCAGAATTATATTCATGTAATAACACACTAAGTGATGCATTTCAAATGAAACTGGCCTGAATGCAACTTTGACTAAGGTAACACATTTTTTGTATGTTAAAATTACATGTCAGGTGAAGGTCCAGCCCATGAAGGTCCAGCCCATGAAGATCCAGCCCATGAAGGTCCAGCCCATGAAGGTCCAGCCCATGGTCTCAAAATTTCAGCCAAACTTGGACTATTTCTAGTGTTATACACGAGTTTAATTTTCGCCACAACAATATATCTCACCTGTATATTTCTGCACTGGATGACGTGCGGCCTTTTGATATGATCCTTTAGCGCAGAGGTGGCCAGTCGTATCTAGAAATGGCCACTGGGTATGTGGGTTTTCACTGCGACTCCCTAATTAGATATCTAATGAGAGGACTGATTGGCTGAGGAGTCCTCACACCTGGGTTTGAACAGTTGACCTACAGGTTATCCCACAAACCTGCATACACAGCAGCCCTTTGCAGGTAAGATTGGCTGGAGCATAATGAACGTTTGGGGAATGCTGTCTTTAAGTGACATGAGGTATTGTTTGTACTCCAACACATAAACCAAACCATAAAAGGCAGATAATTTCGACCACCATTCCCCCAAGATGGTCTCTCTCAAATCTAAAATGAGACGATCTACAGGACCTGCTCATTGTATTCCCTCAAAATGTCATCTGTCAGTTACCTGTGCTTTGAGCAACGCTATGCTTAATGACAACGAACGCTCACCCGTGATGTTTAGTGTTAAAATACAGCAATTGTGTATGCAGTCAAAAACCTTGTAATAATTGACTCTAACACCGAATGGTTAAATCACACACCAGTCTGTAATACGCGGTTAAAATGTAAACACAGAGAGCATAATCTTATATTCGGTGTAAGAGAGCACTGCATGTCCTGGGTGGGTTTTATGAAATATGGGGAAATTCCCTTGAACCTGAACATTACGTCCCTAAAAGTGGGACAAGTCATAAACTTGCTTTAATCCTCTCAGTGTGCACCAATGTCCCAGTTGAACTATTCATGATGAGAGTCCATTTAACCTTAGGATTTACATCCTTGCCATACATTTTTAATGACGCCTACAGTAAAAATAAGCGGCATGAGGAGCAGGAAAATCCTCACCAGCTTCTTCAGCCCTAAATGACAAACGATAGTGTCTCACGGGAATGTGCTACAAGTTGGTCCTGTGTAACCAAGCCATAAGAGGTCTTCTGCATTTGATATTGATGCAAATAAGAGGGTGAGAATAACTGGTATGATAGCATAGACATCACCGCAGCTTGATGTTTTATTTGCATCATGAGAGTTTCCTTCTGTCATCTGCCATCCGGGGAGGCAGAATAAACTCCAGATTTCAGCTTCCTGGAATCACCAGATCACCATCCAAATGTTGCTTAAACCCTGACGGCTCTTAAGGAATAGAAGGAGGAATTAAAACCAAAACTGGAGCTGGATCCAGTGTGCTGCCTGGTGAAAATGCAAGACATGGCAGGAGAGCCTGAAGGTAGAGTGAAGGAAGCAGGTCAAAGATCACAAACACAGCATCAAGCCAGATAAACGTCTTTTCATGACCACACTTGTATTATATATTAAACATACAGTAGTTTAGTGACTTAAGAAATACACAATAAACAGTTTTGCCTCTTGTCTGGCAGTCAGCTTGGTCAGAGACAGCATTTTTAATTGCCTCTCTCCCACTCATGGATATCTCTCCTTTCCCCCTGTTTAATTTTGGTTCCTAGCAGTAAGCAGACTCTCCAGTATGGTCACTGGTGCAGTGCATTTTGACGTAGCCAAGTCTCCACAGACTCCAATTCTTGCATTAATGCACCGTGTTGCTTCACTGGCAAGAGCAGAGCGGGGAATCGCGCAAATCTGCTGACTGCTGGAGTCTATCCAGGATACAACAGTCTCTACTTCTAAGGGGAGTCGAATGGATCTTAAACGGACCAGCTGGTTCTCTGCGTTGAGGTGCACGGGAGCGGCAGATTTGCACCCAGAGAAAAAGTCCAAGCTTTTTATTCTTATGTTGCTGACGGAAGCGTACAAACCACTGCTACGTGGAACAGAGCGTCACAGGCTCAAGATAACTCTGAAAGCCGCAAAATTCCCACCTGTTGCTGCTGTGAACCCATCCGAACATTCCCGATAGGACTTTTTGGAAAAGGGGAATCGGCACTTTCCTCGTGAATCAGTAAATCAGTCGGTCAAATTTTAATTAACGCAACCCAGTTTAACAACTGAGATGTTGCAAACCACTATAGAGTAGATTGCCAGGGTTAGTGAAATCTGAAAATGAGTTCCTGACCCCTTTAAAGATTCCTGGTATGCAGGGTCTATAAATACCCAAATCGTAAGATATGAATTCAGTAGCAGGAAAGACCATTATTCCCGATAATGGCTGACATCAGCTGGGCACCAGTGATCCTGGTCAGGGGAAAATCTGCAAAAGGAGACAAGCCTTGTCTATATTTTTTTAACAAAAAACCAGGGTCTGTGAATAACTTCCTCTCCTGAAAAGAACAGATGCTGTCTGATGCGAAACAAGCTTTTAATGCTTGGAAACCCTGTCCTAATTATGGACAATGCTACAGCTGGTTAACTGCTGGACTGGAGAGACCACCAAAACCCTGTCATGCTGCAGGGTCCTCGTCTGGTCCAAGACCCAGAGCTCTGTCTGATTCCAGAGGCAGGTCTGATTGCTTCCCACATACATTTTAACATGGAGACTTGTGAGTCATTGCAGAAACAAAAGATTAAAGACACTCTGAGTTTAAAATGTCAGCCACTTGTGATATAACCGAAATTGCAGCCCTGTCAAATCTCAGTAATTGTCATGCTGCTGCCTAAACAATGAAAGGCCAAGATGCCAGAGGTGCTATGATAATTCAAGCAGAACATGTTTAGTAAATTTTAAATTTTTCATGCATTAATAGTCTATAGATAGTTTGAAGTTTATTGTGATTCCTGTGTATAAGGATGTCCTTGTCTGTCATATTTGCTGCTGTAATATTCTGCGGTATATATTCTATTTCTTAGTACTTAATGTATTCTGTGAGAAGAAGAGGTTTGTGTAAATACAAGTTGCTTGAGCATAATATTAGGAGGAATGTTTTTTCTCCCCTATTTTCTTGATTGTTGGGTTCATTTTTGAGGCCCTGTGGTGGCTCTACGGTTACATCCACGGCTGGGAGTTCAGTTCCCATGAGCCTCTGCATGTCTAGGGTTTGCATGTTTTCCATATGCTTCTGCTGTATTCCTCCAAAAAATAACTGGTGTCTGTAAACCTTGCTTCAACAATACAGTAACATGTATGGGTGCCCTGATCCACACTTTAGCCTCCCAGTCCAATCCAGTCCATTCAATATTTATATCTGCTGATATTTCATGAAATATTAAAATATACATGCACATACGTTAGGCGTTGGCACATTCTTCGTCTGAGAAAGCCTCGCGATTGTGCAGAATTCTTCTTTATGTTTCTGCCAAATTGGATTTGATGTATTAAACGCGGCCTGTTGCTACCTCCTATTGAAAGGATGGCACTGCAAGCACGTATCTGTGGAGCTACTCTTAGCTTACAATTTAAAGAATTTCCACGTGGCTGACATCTTGATTTTTGTAGTTTCAAACCGCATGCCTCAGGTTTACTGCAGCATGTGACAGAATCTTACAATCTGCGCGACTGGCGTTAAATCTGGCGGATGGGGGAGCTGAAGTAGAGCAGGCTTTGGATCGGGCTGCGGTAGCTGACACTGCTCAATTAAAATGTCTGGATTGGCCCTGATTCCGATCTTTGACATTGGCTCAGGACATTGCTGCTGGCCTGTTTTCACATTCGGCTCTTCGGAGTTTCTATCCCATCATCCGATCACCAGTGTCCCCTGCCCTGAGCTCCCTGGGATATGCTTAACACTCCAGCTGTGTTTTTGGACTGTGGAAGAAATTCTGGATAGTGGCGGGAGAAAATACAAGCTCCGAACGCATGGAGCTGGGGGCAGGATTTTAAACCCCAAACCTGGCGCTGTGAGGTATTAGTGATACCCACTGAACTGCGCTGTTTTTAAATTTCATAAAAATGCTAATTAGCAGAAGCAAGTCCACTATTGACCAAGCACCGCTAGTCACTGACATTTTTTTTCTCTCCCCCCCCACTAGTTATTTGCCTCCAGCTTCATTATATAAGACAGGCAGGCCAAGAGAGCCGCCCAAAGCCACTGCACTCACTAACGAAGCCTCCGCAAGAAGGAGCCTAAAACGTGGTAAAACATTAGCATGATGTCAAGGTTTCTCCCTGTGGAAAAGACGACTTGAAATGTCATGTTTCTACTAGATATTGCACAAATTAATGAACGTAGATAAGGAATTACAAATCCTTTCTGATTTCCCTTTTATCCTGTCCTTCTGTGAGCTGTAATTCTACAGTGTTCTCCTCAGTTCACTCTTATTCACTGCCATCTTCCTGACGTTGGTAATTATGTGCTGTATTTACCTATATGCTGTATTCTGTAGACTGCTACATAAGCTAAAAAATTGAATGAAATCCACTCCATTTGAATTGCATGGTTTTGGCACTGGCCCTCAATCTGTGAGCTTTCTCTGCCCTATTTTTCATATGTTGCGAGTTATTTTTATATGTATGGCAGGGTGGCAGTCTTATGGCAGTGCTGCCTTAATTAGGGCAGAAACGAGAGATGGAGTGGGGGGGCTGTGCTCAGGAGACCCCCGTGTCGTTGGACCGAGCAGGATGGGCAACAAGGGCACAGAGGGCAACTTTATATTCAAATGGCTATCCAAGCATTCAGACAGGCAATTCCATTTGTTTTGCATAAACTTCTTGCTATAAATGTGCATGAAATAACCGGAACTGCAGCACTTTCTGAGACGATTTCCACGCGTCTCATGCTGCAGACCCCTTTGAGTACTTCATGGTTTCTGAATGGTGCTACAGTTCATTTCGAGTACTCTGGTTACTCATACCCGGTGTCTACAGGCCAGAAACCCCCAGGTTAGTTTAGGTATTGTGGACAGCCGATATTTCTCTGACTATAAGGACACCCTGTACGAGCTGAGCAGTCACAGTCACAGCACGGTCACTGAAGGTCTAGGTTTTACTGCAGGACTGTACTAGTTCCCCAGTACCCTGACGTTCCATTTTCTGTGTTCTACCTCAGAGCAGTCTCACACTGAAAGGTACAGAGGTGTCACAAAACATTGTGCATTCTGTTTATTTTGTTATTTTCTTGCAGAGGTGTTTGACTTGAACAGCTGCTGCTTTTCTACATGTCCTGCGCTGAGTCAATGTCATTAAGCTTCTGTCTCTAGCGATTTTTTTCCCCCCAAAGAAACATGTTTGATGGCTGAACTCCCACAGTGTGACATCTGCAAACTGTGCCTATGCAGGGCCGAGCACGTCACCTAAGCACAGACCAAACACTCCGGCGTTGTGACGATCCGACGGTGGGCGATGCTATGCTGCTCTCCTGACACTTGCCTGATCCTGTACAAGTCTGCAAACTTGAGTTCAATCTGAGCAACTTAATCATTTTCAAAAAGTTGTGCCCAGCCCAGTTACACTCTAGTGAGGTGATGGTAATGGGTTACCCTTCATTTATTTTAAAAATGAGAGTTGCTGTGTAGGTACACTATATCATAAATACTAGTTTTAGCTGGTATTTTTTTTTTGTGTGCATGCATGTATTTATTAACAAAAGCATATACAGTGGTACGATCAGTTCTCGAACTCATTAGAACTCGAAGTTCTTAAAAGTCGAACCAACCAGTTCGAAAAAAATTAGCTAAAACTTGATCTGAATCTCAGAAGTCAAACCGACCTAAGATAACTTGTACGCGCAAGGAAATGAGTCAGGCAGCACGTCTCGCAGCGGAAACAAAATGTAACGCTTCAGTCTCAGGCTCGCATTTGCTGTGATAACATGGTGCATGTTTACACCAGCTGAATACATATATTTAGACAGTAAAAATACATTTAGACAAAGATAGACAGTAGCAGTAATTATTATATAATAAAATACATTGAAAAATAAAGATTTCTTATTAATTAATGTAATATTAACAATAAACCATTAATACATTTAATTATAATAATATTGTCCTGTTGTGCGACGACAGAACGGAGACAAAGGCGCAGACGTCAGGGTATCGGGGAATACGTGGTTTAATTACAGGTAAGGCTGGCAAAACGCAGACAAACGATACAATGGCCAGACTAGGGAAAAAACTGAAACGCGGACAAAATAAAGAGGACTAATGACAACAACCAGAAACGGCTGATCACACGGGGATTCCACACAGGGTTAATGAGGGGGCGTGTCACATGGAAGGAGCGGACCATCGAGGCAGGACACTTTTTTTTTTTAACTTTACACATTGCTTGGATACATCTATTTTCTTACTTTACAAATGACTGTTTTGATAAATGTGCTTAGATGTGTTTAGTACAGTATATGCTCTTCTTGTTTTATCCGGTTCTTTTTTTGTTCAAATGCTAAAAAAAAACATATTTAAGTGTATTTTTTTGAGGCTGGGAACCAAATAATTGGTTTTCCATTATTTCTTATGGGGAAAATTCGATCACAACTCGAACATTTTAGAATTCTGAATGGATTAAATTCAAGTTCTGAGGTACCACTGTATAGAGTTTTATATAGAGTTCTAGAAATGCTACTTTATTATATGTAACAGAAAAACTGCAGAGGGCATTCAGAGGTATTGTGGCCTTAGTTTACCGTTTATTATTTTCTTATAGCAGTTTACAGAAACGATGAAATACATCTAAACAATATATTCAGCCACACTTTTCCACATATGTTCATGGAGCTGATATGCAGACATCTTTCATAGTGTGATTCTGCTTCCCTTGTACTGTGAATGATCGCACTGGCACACGCCGAAAGAGGGGTGGTGACATTTGAATGATTTTAAAACCATAAGCAACGTCTCCGCTTGACAAGCTCTCTGGCCAGGCAATTAAAATGGATAGCAGACATTTCGGCCTCATGAACTCCCAGAGAAATCATTCTGTGTAACTTTTCCTAAAATACTCCAGCCATCTGTTCCACTTTCTCCCTGCACTCCAAGCTCACACTTTCATGCTTAATTTATGCTTCTCAGTCGCATCATCGGCGAGCCATTGGCTGTATTTATACCCGGATACCATCCTGTTAACCTGTGCATCACGGAGAATGTGTGTGCTAAGTTATCGTTCCTCCTGCTCATTAGTTTGGGGCGTGTCTTCATATTTAAGTCCTGGCGGCTTTTCCACAACTCGCGGGCTAATCCTCGGTATTTTGCCCATCTAATGAAAGCGACATCTCATCCAGCCAGAGTCACCGTAATCCAGGGCCGGTCCGGGGCCAATCCCAGGAAGTACAGGCCAGGCCCTGACATCTAGCCCACTACTCTCCATGCTGTGGAAGCCTCACGCAAATGCATAAACTAATGCACCAGAATGGCAAAATTATGCAGATGTGGTTTTAATTGTTCTATGGCAAATTTGACAGCAAATTTGTGTGAGGTTGCAACAGTGTGCAGCCGCTGCGGAATATTTGCATAATATTCGCATACGTGAAGGGAAATTTAGAGAGAGAATTTATGTGACTGGCGTGCGTTAGGTAGTGAAGCCGTGAGAGAAGCACAATTTGACGTGAATGAAAGTGTGCTTGATGAGGATGAGCTGGGGGCCGCACAACAAGGTGTCTATGAAATGATTAGATCCACCAAACTGTGGTGGAGAATGAACATGGATACAGGCAGGCAACAGAAGGGCCAGGGGTGAGTGTCCAGTAGAGGGTTTATTGAAAACCAGACTCACAACTTAAATATGAATGGGGGGGTGGCACCTGGGATTAACACAAGCAGTCAACAATCAGGTTACATGCTTGCTGTGGCTACAGCCAGGGATTTGGCCAATAAGCTTCCGCTCGTATCTATCCATTGTTCCTGAGATGCCCTTCTTCCCTGGACCATGAAGAACATAGAGCCACCTGGAGTCATTAGTGTTCTCCAGGCGGGTGAAGTTAAGGGCATGGCTCAGTCACAAGAAGGTTTGACGGGCAGCTGAAGAAGAGGTGCGTCCATCTGCCAATCGGCCTGTCAGTCAGCTGGAGCAGCAATGGACTGCAGATTCCTGAGATGATGTCATCAGTACTTAAATGCATGAGAGCATCATGTTCCATTGCAAAGCAAGCAAGTAGGCAACTAGCCTTTTGTGGATGCTCAGCTACAGACGTGCTGATGTCTTTTACACTATTAAATATAGACACAAATACAAATGCAGATATTTCTAAAAAGCAAGAACCTTGAAAAAAACTCCTGATTCAGCTATCTAATGATGTGGAAGGGTGAGTTAGTGATCACAAAGGATCTGGCTACTTACCTCCTCCTACTCATATGCAGAGAAAACAAACACAAAGAGGTATTTTTAACGAATGCATCTGTTTCCTAAAGCCAAAGATTTCTCTGATAGCGACGCTTTTGAACACTGAATGCTTTGAGGTTGGCTGCAGCTACATTTGAATTATGTATTTGTCTGATGTCTCTCCTCCCTAAGTTGGCCCGTGTCCGAATGTGCAATTATACCAAGTAAGCTAAGGCTGAACCAACTACAGACTGTGATTTTCTTAATAATTCATTAAATGGGAAGAGAGGCACAATGACCCAAATCTGTGTCATTTTGAAGAAATACATATGGGACCGGTAATATGAAAAAAATGTGCAAGAAGATTTCTAGTCTTGTTTTTTCCCAGACTGTACTGAAGGGTCCATCACACAGGAAGTAAACATGTATAAACATGCATAAATTCAACTACGTGTTGGTGGTATATTCAACTTTAAAAACTTTATGCTGAATTTCTTGGGTCTTTAGCTGAATGGCTGGTGGCATGGTGGGAATCATTCAGGTCCTGGCAGAACAGACTTATTCCCACATTAAACAGTGTCCCAGCGAGGGATCAAGGTGAGATGTTTGACCAAGCTCAGACCTGCATGGACCTCTAATGTATTTAAAGTACGAGCGGCTTTAGAAATGTGGGCTCCGTGTGCGAGATGTGGTGTTGGGTCCCACGTCCTGTGGGGACTTAGACATTTGGGCTCTATTTTGATCCTTTTATTTACACTTGTTCACATTATTAAACTCTAAATTAAAATATTGGGTTTTCCCAAAGAGAGTAGGGTAAAAATCCTGCTGAATTAAACATTGACCTATGTACACGCTGCTGTTGTGTTTATATCCGTTCTATCTCTTGTGAGTTTGGATTTCTAAATATGAAATTTCTGGGATGGGATGGGATGACTGTATGTTAGCAGTCCATTTAATGCCGTATACTTCAGTTTGGAATATCCCAAAGAATAAGGAGTGAATACGTCCACTGCATCCACCGATGACGTGAGGGGCATCAGACCCGGAGAACAGAGATGGCTAGAGCAATAGAGGACAGAGAATCACAGGAGAACCTTGTGATGAATTGGTCGCATCCAAACTCAGCAGAAAGCTCCCCAAAACAAGGACTGAAATCTAATTTCAGCCATAAATAAGCGAAGCGGCTGAACAGTGGCAGACAGCTGTGCTGTAAAACAAGGAGAGGGGCCTGCGGGCCTCCGAGGGTCTTCAGCTTTTCAAGGCTCCAGCTCCTTTCTGTCTTGTTGCTTCTGCACCCCTTTTCCACTTCAGTGAGAACCCCGAACCCTTCTGACAGGTCTGCGGAGGGCAGCTTAAGTACAAGATTTTGCAGTTTTGTGATTCTTTGTCACATATTGAACGGACTGCAAAGACATAAAATGTAATAATTTCGTATTTGCTTCCCCTCAGGTGGGATGGGGCCTCGTCTCAGCAGATGTCACTGCAGCCTCACAATTTTTGGGGTGGGTTACCCAGAAGTCTGTCACTGAAGTTTCCTATTTCAAGTTACAGTGGTACCTCGGTTCTCGAACTTGTGAATCCTAAAAAGTTCAAGTTCCGATTGTTTTTTTCCCATAAGAAATAATGGAAAACCAATTAATTGGTTCCCGCCCCCCAAAATTACACCTAAATATGTTTTTGTTTTTTTAGCATCTTATAACAAAATGAACAAGATAAAAGAAGAGGAGCATTTTTTAATGGCTTCCAAAACGATAAACATCTTATTCCAAACTTACCCCTGTCCTGCCCCAATCGTCCGCTCCTTCCGTGTGCCACGCCCCCTCGTGTGGGATCCCCATGTGATCAGCTGTTTCTGGTTGTTGTCATTAGTCCTCTGTATTAAGTCTGCATTTCAATTTGTTTCCCCAGTCCGATCATTGGGTGCGTTCGACTTGCTTACGGGGTTAAAGCAATGCATTCTGATCCTGACACAATGCATTATGCTTTGATGCATTGCGACCTCTCACACGGCTGCAGAAACTGGAACCGTCTCCGTCACAACACACCTTTGCCCTTATTGGCTGAAGAGTTTAGTTACACGCATGACGTTTGTATCCCAGGCAATTCTGATGGGTAATCTGCTATTTCTCCCGAATATCACATAAAGCAGTGAGGACTGGTTTTTAGTTAATTTACCTGTTAAATAAAGTTTAAATAAATAACATAAATGCTCTAATAGTACACGTAAATTAGTGGTTTATTTATTGTTAGTTATTGTAATGTTACGCTGCTTTATTTGGTTAACCGTCCAGTCTGTGAAGAAGGCATTTATTTTGAGAGAACATTTTAAAACAAATTTGAGGAAGCACTTTTTTACACAGCGTGTAGTTAGAGTATGGAATAGTCTTCCAGCTAATGTAGTGGAAGCCAAAACCCTGGATTACTTTAATTCAGCGCTAGATAAGATTTTAACAACTCTGAGCTATTAGTTAAGTTCTCCCCAAACGAGCTTGATGGGCCGAATGGCCCCCTCTCGTTTGTAAATTTCTTATGTTCTTATGATCTTAAATAAGAATTGCATTGTAGTATGACTCATTTCCTGGCACTTACATTTCATATTAGGTCACCGTTCACGGTTCAACTTCTGATATTCATATCGAGTTCTAGGTCAATCTGGTTTGTTCGACTTTCAAGAAATTTGAGTTCTAGTGAGTTCGAGAACCGAGGTACCACAAAAAAGTGCACAAAAAAATAATAAAATAAAGGTTGGAACACTGATGAGCATCAGGGCATTAAAGTCAACACCAGCTGGGAGGCAATAGCTTCTGATAGACCTCAGTTTGCTTTTTGAGCAGTGCAGTAGCAGAGAAACCATATTAAAGAAGATGTAATGACAACCGTTGCTAGAGACCAAATGATAGATTTCAATACCTGCAGAGACTTAATTTTCTGTCTTCCAGAAAGTGTATTGTCACCAACAGTACAGGCCAAAAGTTTGGACACACCTTCTCAATCAATGTGTTTTCTTTATTTTCATGACCATTGGTAGATTCTCACTGAAGGCATCAAAACTAGGAATGAACACATGTG
>JABFEA020000038.1:21227683-21243729 GCA_019775915.2 Cyphomyrus plagiostoma
ACAGGCGGCTAATGATAATCCGCGATTACGTGTTTCGCCGATAATTATTATTTTTTTACCCACGCCCCCCCCCCCCCCCATTCCTCTCCCCGCATCTGAGAGATAATGGGAGACACTCCTCCAGCACAGGAGAGGAGACATCGAGCCTGTCACAGACAGGAAGCCCCTGGCGTGTGTCAGCATGAGACCAGATTCTTCCGGGGTAATTATCCACACACACTTCTGCACTGTACAGTTACCAGCCCCCCGCCCCCCCCACCACCACCCCTCCCTCATGCTCAAAAACTTCTAATGAAGCAGGCTGTGCATTATCCACTGTTATATTGTCCTTTCTTTCAGATAAATACATTGGCCGTTACTATACATTAACACTGGACAGATTAGTAACTGCTTCTGTTTAAAGCGTATGACTCTGATTAGAGGCTGACTGCCTCTGAGGCGGTTAATGGAGGCGACGCCGCACCCTGAGCTTAGCAGGTTCCGCTCCTCCCAAGCTGCGGGTTCGGGTTGGTTACCAGCTAAAGCTAATAAGCTTTCACACTTTCTGAGCTGGTGAAGCTTTAAATTAGAGTGACTTTTTCCGGAGAGGTGGTGCGGTGCCCCCATTGCCTCACCCCTCTAGGACTAGGGTTCGAGTCTCTACCATGGCTCTGTGTGTGGAGTTTGCATGTTCTTGCCGTTATTGTCGTGGGGTTTCCTGCTGCTATTCCAGTTTCCCCCCCGCAGTCAAAAAAACAGACCGACGTTGGTTGAAGTTACCGAATTGCATGTATGTGAACGAATGGTGTGTGACACGATGTGTGACACGGTGTGTGACACTCGTTCCTGGGTTTAGCTCCAAATCCTCCATGACCCTGAATAGGACAGGCAGTTACAGAATGTGGATGGATGGATGGATGGATGGATGGACGGACGGACTTTATCCAGTGGCAGCCCAGTGCTTCAGTCTTTACGACACACAAAACTGTTGGTTTCAAAGAGGATGGCACACCACCCACCTTCTGGTCTGTGGGCACGTTCTCGTCTCCTCAGTGTCCACAGTGTGCAAATGTGTGAGCTGTAAGGGACTGTCGCCTCTCCCGGCTCACCACGACGATCCTCGAAGAGCGCCGGGTCACCTCTGTTCAGTTCAGTTCCGAGCAGTAATGAGGCATATGCTACTCATTAGCCATGCAAATCTTTTATCTCTGAATGATCTAAATATATCGCTTCATCTCCTTTTATCGTTCCACTACTTAATGATTAAGTGCCCCCTGCTTGGGTCAGTGTTTATATGGTAGCAGTCACCCCTTTCTCTGGCCGGATATTCAGAGCACATTCTGCTGCATTTGGTTGTATTTCATGCACCATAGCAATAACTCTGCAGCTACTCGCATAATTTAGTGCCATGCAAAACTGAGGAATTAAAGTGGAGATAAAAGCCAACACCCCCTTTTCCGCATTTTCTTGACTGAAGTGTCTCTTCCACTCTGCCCCTGAGCCGGGGTAGGGGGGTGGCCACCCACTGCTCTGGTACCAAGTCAGCTGTTCTTGGAGGGGCCCTCTTTCAGCAAAAATGACTGAGCAAAATGATAACAATGTTACTGTACATCATTCAGTAACATATTTACAACCCCATTAATGTAGGAGTGAGGAAAATATAGAGTTTGGAGTTTTCTTGACAGTTGGTGCAACCCTAATGCCAGCTTTGAATACCAGTGGTATCGTTAATTGGGCCAAAAATATACAAGTTTTTAAAATGCTTCTTGCACCCTCTGCTGTTCAAGAAGGGGAATTACTTTTTTATGTTGACCGATGACGTTATATAATGGCATGGCAAGAAATGTATAGCTTTTTATATATATATATATATTATATATATATTATAAGAGGAATACTGCTAAATAGATTAATCCATAATGGCTGCATGCACAGGTCATAACTGATTTTCCAAACCAGATTAAATTATTGTATTGAAAGGCGCACGGTTCTAACTGCATATCCCAGTCTGGATCACTCACATATTTAATTTTATTTTATTAATTAGCAATCCATAGTTAATTTAAATAACTTAATATTTAGTGTTTTTTTCCATGACAAGTTTGGACACATCTTTTAATGTGTGTGTATGTACAATTAATTTCATAATTGTAATAATAAGCAGCAGGAATAGTGGTGGTTAGTAGTAGTAGTGGTGGTTAGTAGTAGTAGTGGTGGTTAGTAGTAGTAATGGTGGTTAGTAGTAGTAGTGGTGGTATGTATGACATTGACAAGTTTATCTAGTACTAATTGCACTGTGATACATTTTGTGATATTTCCTGACAAACCGCAATGCTGTTTCAAGGACAGGAAAAAGCCCAAATGTGAAGTGCAAGCAGAAAGATTCGGAGAGATCAGCTGGAAAGCCGTCATGAGATACCAGCGGGGAGACCCTAAAGAATGCCTGACACATTTCCAGGTCTATGTATCTCTCCCAGATTCACTCCTTTCCAAGAAGTGCTTGCATTGGCATTCCGTCGTACTTAATGGCAGATCTCTTTCTGAATTGCGCCTTTTCTCACCTGCTCAGTTGGCAAACTGTGTGTCTGAGGCGGTTTGTCCCAGACCATTGCTGGTGGGTGTGGCTCTTTGGCTGTTCCTTTAATTGCATTTTTACACTGATTTCGGGTTTAAATTGCTTCCCGGGGGGAACTCAGCCAGCAGTGACTCTTGGTCCCGTGTAGACCCCACACGGTCTGTGTTAGGCCAGTCTGCAGTGGAGTGCTACCCTGCCTGAAGGTGCTACTGTCACAACCAACCTGAATTGACCGGAAGCCTCTTCGGGCAGGTTCAGCGCCTCACTGGGTCTCTCACCTTCAGGCTGTGGGTTTGTGTGGCGCAAACATAATCCTCACGTTTTTTGTCGGGGTTTCTCCAGTTCCATACCACTGTCCAGAAACAACAGCGGGGGCAGCGTGTGGCTCAGTGGGCTAAACCTCTGTGACCCCCAGCGCGCCTCCCAGGGTGCTGGGTGGACGTGGATTCTTTGTTTACATAATCAGGGTCTGACAGAAAAATAGTCCAGCCTTTAACACTGACATTACAGGCAGTGACTGGTATCGGTCATTAAATAGCACAAAAATGCAGAAAGGTGATGAACCAAGTGAGCTCAAAATTCCAGTGTTTTGGATCCGTTCACATGCTGTAATGCACCCAGCTCTGTTGCAAAGTCTAAACAGGAGCCGCAGTGTTGGCCTGGGTGCAGCTTAGAGTGACAGTGTGCTGCAGCAGTTCAGTGATTCAGATATACAAATGCGACGGCCTGAACCGGGCAGGTTCAGTGGATCAGAATGAAAATAAATCGGTCATGTGGGTTACGGAGTATGAGGGCACTACTGTTTCAGCGAAGCTCCCGTAGGGGATGGGCACTGTCCTCAATTCACATCCGCTGTAAACCTATGCCCATAGCCTTACTTTGCTGCACTTGAACCAAAGCCAGTGTCATTATAGGAGATAGGAAGCGTGCGGACACACCCCGGGAACCAGGCGATCTAGGCGGCAAGCCCTCCTTTCCTGCTGAGAGCAAGTGCGACTGACTGCTACCCTCTGTAATGTTTGCGGTCTTTAATGGAAATGGCCCTTCAGGATTTTAAGCCGTGGTTTTATCATATGTGCTGTATTTTTGTCCAATAAAGTTAATTTAAACTGTTAATGCTGTTCATTTATAGTTTAATAACTTGCAATAGACAGGTGCGGGGCAGGCGACGGGAGATCACCGTCTAATTAAAAATGACACCAGTTGCAGGGAGGCTGTGGTTTAAACCAGATTCTTGGGGCACCTTTCTGATATCCAGCATTGTTTATTTGCTATTTATTATTTGTTTTCTCGGTGGCATTGTGGTTTTCCCCCTGTTTTAACCACTGAACTTTATTTCCTGCCGTGCCATTTAAATTAATGCAGATGTGTTTTCTCATATTAGCACCTGGCACTGTTTATTCCCAAGGGCTCGGTTTTCAGTCAGCTGTCACGGCAACGGCTGCTGTAGGCTTCCCGTTCGGCCAGGCAGACATGCCCAACCTTATTTCATTTGTCTGCAGCACAGTACCATGACGCTTGTACATTTGTCTGTATCAGCTTTTCAATTTTATTACTGATGCCCCGATTAATTTTGCGAACAAATATCAGAATTCAAGATGCCAGACACGCGCTGCACTCTATACTGACAGTGAGACAAATTCCATAAATTTGTCTGAGGTAAGGTGTGAACAGAAGGCCATCATCAAATTAAATATCTCTGAGAAACATAAATCGGAATATGCATGATGCTTCTTAAGAAAAACGTTCTGCTTTGATGTATCTTCCACACCCCGTTCCTCTAGCCTAAGGAAATATCAGCCGTGTTTAACCTGGTGTTTCATTCGAAAGATACAAATCTGACACGAAAAAATATCTGGCCATAATTCCAGGGTTAAGTGAGAAGTTCATGAAGATACCTACCTTGCACCCCCTCCTCTTTTAAAATCAAGAAATTTAGTTAGAATTCACATTACTGCTATATTATATTAATATTCATTACTGATGGGCGGATGAGTGCAAACGCAGTGACTTGGATGTGGTCCTGAGACTCCTTATATGCAGTTGGTTATGTAATGATCATTACTGCGAAATTTATACAGACTTACGGCAAATTACTCAATAATAGATGGACATCCCTGAAACCTCCGGGAATCGAGCCCCAGGTTAATGATGACTCATTAGCAGCATATACACACACCCACACATGCCAGCGCCCCCAACTTACAGTCTCTGTTTGAGTATGGAATTTAATACGAACGGCATTTTTTAAATGAAGCATGGAATATATATTATTTAAGAATTATTATCAGTTGTGCTCTTGCTGCAGATTACTGTGAAATTTTTGTGCTTTTGTAGTTTTAAATATTTTCCTCAAGATGGCAGTAATCACTTGGCTTACTCAGAGTGAATGATTGAATTCCATACTGATCTTCCCAGCAGCGTCAATGAGTTGGTTTCCATACATTTACAAATATTTAAAATAAAATCACGTAAAACAGCATTTCAATGTTACCTTCTCCTAAACCATATTTTGTGTATTGTAAATACTCTATTAATGATTATATATATAAAAGATTAAGGACTTGTTGTAAGGGCTGTTTCATAGCGCGTCACACATTTAAAATGTTTTTATACTTGATAAAAGTTAGATGAAATAATGCAATATTTGTATTTTAATCTTTAACCTAATGATTGCTTTTGGTATCTTGCAGATGGTTTTAGCCAGTGGCCAATCTTACTCAGAAAGGGCCGTTGGCTATGCAGGTGTGTTTAGATTACTAATTAGAGGACTGATTGGCTGAAGAATCCTAGCACCTGGGTTTGAACAGCTGACCTAAAGGTTATCCAAAAACCTGCCTTTACGCTGGCCCTTTGCGGATGTTTGCCCACTTCCGGTTTAAACGTTCGCAACTCCCAAGGCAACACTAGAGGGTGCCATCCTTCAATAAAATGGACTCAAACGATGTGTTTTCATGCTGCCATTACCTTTTTACGTATCTTAATCACACATTTCACTTTAACTAAAAAAGATGTAATATGAAGACGTATAGCCATATAGAGACGTATACAAGGCCGGCTTTATACACTGGCGAACCTGGGCTGTCTGTCTTATGCCGTAGGTCACCCCACCAAAGACATTGGCACAGGGGTCGCCATCCCTCTGACACACTATATATACATACATAATTTCCTGATTTCAGAGTTTTTCCATGCACTTTCTGCGGTGTTTTGTGTGTCCTCTCTCACGTAAAACAGCAGCACCGGACTTTTCCGGAAGTGCGAGAAATGTGAGGGCAGTGCTCCAAGGCCCTCTCTGTGGGGGCAGCCAGGTCCCCATCATGCAGGCTGTACTCCTGGGGAGCCGCAGACCTCTCCCCTGCAGACCCCCTCCTCCATGAGCAAATTTCATACCATGTTGTCTCCCACCTGCCTCAAGAAGTTCAGTATTAGCTTTTGTTTGTGGGGGGCAAATGCACAGTATTGTTGGTAAATAAGATGGGCAATATGTACTAAAAACTAATATTCTGAAACTGTATGTGTTATGATTTAGAGGAACTAGTCTCGTTTTTTATTTTAATGCTAAAGGATATATGAATAATAACATTTTCGTTCAGTTTTATTTGTGTAGTAAGTTTAAATTCTGAAATTGTAGTATCAAAAAAGGCTGCATAGAACTTCGTGTAGAGTAATAAATGTGAACGTTCAGGAAAAACACCCTGGAAACGGATGAAACGTGACACTGAAGTATCATTTTAATCGGCTTTTTGTATTTCTTTGATCTCAATCCATTAATCCTCCAACCACTTGTCCAGTACATGTTCAAGGGGATTTGAATCTATACAGTATTTAATGTTCATCCAAAGCAAAGGCATCAGAATCAACGTTAATTTATAAGCCTGCTGCCCAACTAGAGGTTCAGCAATTCAGTTACTCAATTGTACTTCTGTTTTCTTTATAAACAGCCCTTTCTTCCCTTATTGTTTCCATGTTGATTTACTGTGTCTGGGTTTCGTACGGCTCTAATCTAAACAATCTGTATTTAGTTCCCAGTTTAGCAGCGTGGCTGGGCGCTCTGGTGCTACATCGGTCCCGATAGGCACAAAGTTGCCCCACCTTCTCCTGCTCATCCGATCTGTAGCCGTTTGCGTAGATAAAAATTTGTGCATTGTTTTACAGTGGGTGCATGGCACACTCAACTTTTTAAATAGTACTATTATTATATAGTTGTAGTTTATTCACTGTTCAAAGAATATTATTTGCAATACCGCAAAGCAGTGTGAACACACCGAGGATCCCGAGGTTCCAGAACCCTACGGTGAGACGTGGGTGACCTGAATATAATGGCTAATTGGCAATGAACTATGAAACCTCTCCGTTGTTTATGGCATTGTCTCAAATTTGAAAGACCAAAGTCAGCCCCAGCTGATAGCATGTCCCTGAAACAAGAACTGAAAGAGTGACATAAAATACGAACAACCGAACCAAGGCCTGCACTTACACAGGCAATAAATGTTACACCAAATGATATTCTGACTTTAAGGTTCTTTAGAATTTCTGAATTGCAAAGTTAATTTCATCTTGTATCAAGGTCTTGTAAAAATGGTTGTTCGGAATTCTGCCTTCTGGAAGGTTCTTTAGTCCTGCTAAGGATGATTCATTCCTGACCTTTTGCTGTTTGTCTGGTTCCTCTGATGTTCTTCTGTACTGTCTCCTTCCTTCTACCTTATTTTTCTATTTCCGCTGCATGGACTTTGGATGTTTTCCTATGTCGCCCTGAACAGGCTACTCGGAATTATTTGTAATGCATGTTTTTGCCAATTTTAAGAAGATGTTTTCAGAATGGACATTCAATTATCTCGAAGGTTAAACACTGACGTAAGCCAATGTATATGAGTTATGTCTGTTTTAAGCTTTACATAAAAGGACTAAAAAGTGACTAATTTTGTATCAACATTCATCCTGTGTGAGGTGGTATGTACTGTAGGAAGGCTTAAGCTGGACCCAATTCCTAACTGTTGTATAACTGCAATATTACTTCATAATTTAACTTTTTGTAACAACTGCCCATTAATAAAGAGTCTGATTTGACATCATGAATTATTCATAAATCTGTGGTCTCCCAGGACCAATGTGAGAACCATCCCTCTGGATAATATTCTTCCTTCCCCCATCCCACCCTCAGGTGTTCTTGCATTTTTATAACAAAAGTTGCCAGTTTAAACTGCTGAGAAATCCTGCTTTAAACAGCGGCATTCCTTTAGGATCATAAAGGTGGTTATTTGGTGGTCTTCTGATGCACTTTAGAGACCCATGCTGGTCTCCCAAAGCTCAGCTCTCTCTAGGTACGTTCTGTGGGGTTCCTGTCCCCATCACATCCAGGCTGAAGCTTTTCACCGTAACTCATGTAGACCCTGGATCCAATGTAATGCATTTCTAAAAAGCGATGGTCCATATGAACACGTGGAATGTATCAGAGGAAAGGATTCATGAACATTTTCATTTCAGCTATTATATCAATATGCACATAGCAATAAGCGATCTACCCACCTTACCCAGTGCTAAGCGTGACCAAGCTACACGCTGCCCGCAGGGGCAATCAGCTGAAAAGGCCTGAATGTCAGCCTCTCTTTTGTTGTTTAATTTATTTCCTGTTCAAAGCAGGGGAGGGTGGCCTTGCTGTGCCTCCCAGGCATTGATGTGGTCCTAGTTGGCCCCTCCCCCGCTGTGTCTGTCTGGAGGACTACTTGGTGCCCCCCGGCCCTCCTCTATCCACAACCCCCACACCATGCCCGTGGTGTCAGTGCTCACAGTTCTCTGGAGGCCTGGTAAATGTGCACGCTGGGGGGTGCTTTTTTGTGGTTGGAGGATATTTATTTTTTAGAAAGGAAGTCCCTCTGAACATCTAATGGGTGTGTGCTCCACTTACTGTGATCTGGGTGCTTTTTTGACCGAACCGATTTTGTTGTTGGTGGTGTGGATTTGGGCCGCACAATTAATCATAAAAAAGACTTGGATCTCGATTCACATCTCTATGTGATCTCATTTCTGAATTACAACGGCTTTCCTGCACTTTATCACATCAGCTGGATCAAAACAAGCGCTCCTACTTTTCCCCAGAGAGTCTCAAACATCCCATAATTCTGGGTTCTCTTTAAAGGGCACTTTTCCACGGCACCAAGTACCTTACTTTTGGCACTTCAACAAGGCACCAAAAGTACGGTACATCAATGTGTTGGTTTTACACTGGTGTGAAATCAGTACCGGCACTGAATGACATCACAGCGAAAAATGACTGTATTCGAAAAATGACTGTAATACATTTTAGGGCCTAGACAATGTGCGATATTAATACCAGCATCGCATTTTATGCACATCCAGTTCTTATATGGCTAGTCAGCTAGACGAAGATCAGTTTTTTTCTTACCTTCAATTCTATATGGACTTTATAGCACAGGGAGGTTTTGTTCTGTATTTATTTGTTTTATTTGTTTAGGATTTATTCTGTCATAGGAAAAAAACGTATCAAATTTAGCAATTTTAATTATTATTCATTTTCAAGATTATCTAGTATGTTTAAAAATCAGTTTAAAGTTTACCTCCATTTCTCTTGCATGAGCACTGTATGTGATCATATCATAACCAATCATGATCATTTTCATCCTTGCTCCTAGATGGGTTTGTGAAATATCCCAATATTTACTGCAACAAAATCAAATTGGCCATAAAATTGCAATACTTAGAAACTCCAGTAGTGAGCTGCCCTAATATACTATTGCTATACTTCATTACTTTTTATGCTCTCCTAATCTCTGGTTCTTCCAATCAGATCATTGTTAAAGCATTGGTCACTTCCTTTATCTGCTGACCCATTTTTATTGTATTTATTTTTACCTCGTTAATCGTTGTTTGTCGAGTTCGCAACTGTTTTAATGTCTTTTTAAAAATGTGCCCTTCAGCCTTTGTGAAGCACTTTGAATTCCATTGTACCTGAATTGTTCTATACTGTATAAATAAACTTGCCTTACCTTACCTTGCCTTCAAGATGGTTGCTGTATTGCATTTCAAAGGCAGGCTATTTGCATAACCGATCGACAAAATTGTTTCAAGTCCCACCCCAAAGTACCAAAAAAGTACTCGACTGGAACTTTTGGTATGCCTTTAGATATTTAGTTACCCTAATTGAATGGCCAATTCCTTTCTGTTTTTGCTATGCCAGTCCTGAATCAATCATATGTTTGGCAAAATCATATTTTGTTGTGTTTCCTGTTGCAGTTTAATGAGTGCAATAAATAATTACATTTCAGAAAAAAAAATGTTACAGAGAATTGTAATCTCAATTCTAAGCAAACATTTTTTTTTAAGAATTGTGATGCCCTAGTATGGTTTTGGAGGTTATAAATATACACATTTCCTAAACCCTCTCTTGTTTGTGTGAAGCCCATGAAGCATCAGAACTAAGTGAGACTGACAAACTGAAAGCCACATTTCAGGCACAGGGTGTCAAAATAGTGCAACATTTTTCCAAGCTGAGAAAAACCCGATTCATTGATTGTGCTGCTACAAGTTTGTGTATTGATTTATTTATTTGTTTGATTTATTCATGAAACGTTTTACTACCAGATTGGGTAAATGGGTAATTTTATTTTTAGGTGCTAGCTCAGTCAGAATTTTTTTTCCTCAATGTTATGCTTAGTCAGAATTTAATTCATTTAATATTTTCCTGCTAGAGTTTATAATGAACTATTTATATATTAAACTGGTTGTTTTTTTATTTTCAGGTAAACACTCAGTTTGAATTTAGGTTTCTGAAATTAACAAATGAGTCAGATATCCAAAATATACTATGTGTAATGTCTGTTTCTGGCTGTACACATGTGCACCAGCTGAGCATTTTTCAGCATAAGGTGATACTCCCTTGAGTTCCTTCAAGGCCGGCAGGTCTGCAGTCTGCTTCCCTGTGAATTGCTCTTGACTGTCGCCATTAGCTGGGCAGCCAGGTTGACCATGATCAGTTGCCCCTGCACACCCCAGGCCAGCGAGGGCACAGAAGCTGCTCCAGTCTGTCCACTTAACTTGATCAGACGTGACCTTAAAGACTGATGGTCACGACAGAATGTGTCTCCTCTGGAGGACTGATGAAATAATGATTCCAGGAAACACTTGTCTTCCCATGTCTTACGATGTCTTTACCTCTCTCTCTCTCTCTCACACACACACACACACAAATTGAGTATCAGCATCTTTGTGGAGACTCTTCATTTATTTCTATGGGCATAACCCTGACTTCACCCATCACGACCCTAACCCCACCCATCATGACTTTAACCCCACCCATCACGACCCTAACCCCTACCCAGTCCTGACCCTAACCATAAGTAACCAAACAAAAGAGTTTTGGCATTTTAGGGTTTGATTGCAGTCATTTATTTTTTTCATGGAATTGAGTTTCCCATTAAGAGGATTAAAAAATGTCCCCACAATATTGGGTTTTTATCACATTGTGGGAACAGTTTGTCCCCATAATTATATACGTAACCATACACCAGGGGCATCAGAAGAATTTTGAATGTGGGGGGGACACACTGGCATGGGGTCTGGGGACCCTCCCTCAGAAATTTTTTAATGAATTAGATGCCGTATGTGTATTCTCATATCGATCAAGTGGAATGGATTCTTTCGCGAGGCAATAGAAACAGCGCTGGGTGAACTAATATTTTACGTTAAATGTGGGGGGGTTCAAACGAATTATTATGAAATGTGAGGGGGACACATCCCCCGCAGGTTTAACGGTGGCGACCCCCTTGTCATGCACACACACACATACAAAGGATACAAAAAAATACTCCTTATAACTATGAATTCTGTATACATAGACTAAAAATTAGTGATTAGCTCATGGTACTGACCTTTTAAATATTTTTTGGGAGGGGGGGGCTAGGTTCCAAAAAGAGGGTCTATGTGCAGTGGAGAAGCCCAGCTACTGTAGCAGTTTGTCTTCCTCTTCGTGGCTTTAGGGCCTAAATTGAGCCTCAGAGGGGTGTTAGGTTGATTGCAGTTGCCGTACGGCGGTGCCCAGCACTGCAGTGTGCGGCCGGCCTGACTGGCATCCCAGCGGGCAGCAAAACCAACTAACAGAATTGTCTTTTCTCAAAGTGGTATATTTCTTTTTCTTAACTCAAGGCTGGCGGAGTGCTTCCTCTCATTCAGGGAGAATGGCTAACTTACCTGCAGAAGATGTGTCTGCGGTTCGGACAGACACACCGACCTGCGCATGTTGAGTATTGATCTCTTGTTTCACTTTAAAGCCGCACTGCCAGCACCAGCAGATCCCGACAGCTGAAGCGGGTCGAGGCGCGTGGCGGCAGACACTCGGGATGCACTCACAGCTGGACTCCAGCTGTTAGACTCCCTTATGCAGTAGCAGTAAAGGAAAACCCTAAAACTGCTGCCAACTGCCGAATCGTGGACAAGTGCGATTGAAGACAGATTCAGCGTGAACACAAGGCCTTGGTTCAGTGAGTGAAGGTGCAAGACATGGCATTCAGGGTCATTCTGTAGTGCCCCACAGTCTGACCACTGCACTGTCATACAGTTCCGTGTATTGTACATCGATATATACTCTAGATAAAGCTGTATCGATGAAGGTTTTCCTAATTTAGACCTGTGGACCTTTAAAAACATGTTGTGTTATGTTATTTTCAGATAAATGTTGCTAAACTAAATTTGCAATGTGCCTTAAAACCACCTATTCAGACATAGAAATTGACTGAAAAATAGTTTCCTTCATCTTAATACCCGTGTTTGGTTAACCTTTGGTTAGACAGTAAAAAATGAGGTCGAGGACCTTTTCCTCTCAGAAGCCGAAGACCTCCTCCCCCCCACACCACCACCCCAAAAAAAAGAAGAAGTTTGAAAACGGCTGAGGGTCACAGCGCTATAGAGTCCCAGGAGATGCATAGTGATGAAACCTAAATGACAGATGTTCCATACCATAACTGATGTGCCTGTCTGCCCTGATCCCAGATCCTGGTCTGATGAAGCGTCCACCATTTCACTGTTTCTCTGTGTCAGTCTGTTTAGTCCCAGGATCCACAGATCAAAAACAACAACGCAAGGTTCTGTAATGGCAGGACACACTCTCGCCTCCGTTGGCCAGAAGCAAACACATCAGACACCCTTCTGCCCTGGAAAGGCCCGGCAATCTCCCGCAAACTGACAGCAGCTTGCTGACGCCCACAAACGGTGCACGATGCCCAACAACCTCCCCTCAGTCAGCACTAGGGCAGTATCTTATTTATAATACCGTCATACCGTCAGGATGCATTCTGCTATTCTGACAACGTTTTTAAAAACACCACTAATCTTACATTTCCTGATAAAATGTGCCACGCAGGGGGTGGGCAGATGTCCCCCCCACAGATGTCCCTCATCCACCCCCCTAAAATCAGCAGGATGTCTGGCATGTTTTTCATCATACCAGGTCATGAGTCTTTGTGGATGGCAGCTGCTGTTAACTCACTCAGTGTTTGATAACACATGAGGTGAGAACCGGGGACAGCCTGTGGAGTGATGTGTACCACTGCTAAGTGGCTACGCTATGACAAATAGAAGGGGGCGACCTGTGGAGTGATGTGTACCACTGCTAAGTGGCTACGCTATGACGAATAGAAGGGGGTGACCTGTGGAGTGATGTGTACCACTGCTAAGCGGCTACGCTATGACGAATAGAAGGGGGCGGCCTGTGTAGTGATGTGTACCACTGCTAAGCGGCTACGCTATGACGAATAGAAGGGGGTGGCCTGTGGAGTGATGTGTACCACTGCTAAGCAGCTACGCTATGACGAATAGAAGGGGGTGGCCTGTGGAGTGATGTGTACCACTGCTAAGCGGCTACGTTATGACGAATAGAAGGGGGCGACCTGTGGAGTGATGTGTACCACTGCTAAGCGGCTACGCTATGACGAATAGAAGAGGGCGGCCTGTGTAGTGATGTGTACCACTGCTAAGCGGCTACGCTATGACGAATAGAAGGGGGGCGGCCTGTGGAGTGATGTGTACCACTGCTAAGCGGCTACGCTATGACGAATAGAAGGGGGTGGTCTGTGTAGTGATGTGTACCACTGCTAAGCGGCTATGCTATGACGAATAGAAGGGGGTGGCCTGTGTAGTGATGTGTACCACTGCTAAGCGGCTACGCTATGACGAATAGAAGGGGGCGGCCTGTGTAGTGATGTGTACCACTGCTAAGCGGCTAAGCTATGACGAATAGAAGGGGACGGTCTGAGTCAGTCTGGGTCGGCTAGACACCACAGGTGTGACAGTGAGCTGGAAATGTCAAAGAGGGCTGTTTGTGTTTACATTTTCCGACGAGCCAATGACTGCAGTGCTGCACTGCTTTGCCAGGGTTTGTAGACCTACAGGGGTCAGCCCAGCCAGTACGTTGACCATGTAGCACGCTCTCTTTCTAAAAAGGAGTTTTGGGAAAAGGTTAAACAATCATCCCTGAAGATATTGGGCAAACGCCAACATATGCCCAAAATACCACCCTTGTCTGAGGGCTACATCACAGCAGAAGCACAATGATGACTTATCCTTTAAAAACAAATGATCACATGTGCTTTATGCCTTAATGAAAATATTAAGCTAAAACAATACCTATATTTAATGCATTAAAGAATGAATAGTTTAATTAATCTTCCCAGCGTATAGTTATCTTGTTGATGTATCTCTATATATTTTTGTTTAATTGTCATGCTTTAATTTTCCTAATGTGCCTCTGGTGAATTAGACATGAATCAGATATTCAGGCATTCAGACCTTCCTCCTAAAATCAACCAGCTCGTCTCCTTGCTTTGTGAGTCACTTATCTTTAGGGAATTTAATGCCGGCGCCAATAAGCAGAGAACATGGTGGCATAAGAGAACACAGGAGTCGACTTTGAAGAGCCAGTGGGCTCGACGGCCCAGAAGACTTAAGACATATATTGGATTCATGATGGAGGGCACTGAGTTCACTTTGAAAATAAAACAGAATATTATTCATATTCCTTTTAAAATTCAGATTGCCAGCTGACCCATGTGCAGCAGCATTGAATTACATTTCCAATGAGCTGTCTGGCTGCCCGTGGCAGACAAAATCCACACTTCCTGCCTCTGGTTCTTCCTCCCCTCCGCTCACACCTGGACCAGGCTGATGATGACCTCATAACACTCGGCCTGTTACATTAATTGGCAAGAAAATTCTGTCTAGTATACCATGCACGTTTGCTGTTTTCCCCAATTTCATAATTGGAACTGAATTTATGCTTCGAATTACAATCAGTGCTATTTTCTTAAGGTGATCTAGTCACTGACGATTGCATAAATAAGTGAAAGTAACATTTGGTGAACAAGCATAGTATGATAATATCATTTTCATATTCATATTATCCACCCCTTATCCCACCTTTGACATACAGAGTAGATTCCAGGATCAATCAATCAATCTTTAGTTATATAACACTTTTAACCACAGCATATACAAAGTACTTCACAAACATTTCACAAGAAAAGGAAAGGAATTAAGCCTCTAGCCCCTGCCTCACTGGGGTCTCTAGCCTCTGCCTCACAGGGGTGTCTAGCCCCTACCTCACTGGAGCATTTATCCCCTGCCACACTGAAGACCTTAGCCCCTACCTCACTGGGGTCTTTAGCCTCTGCCTCATCGAGGTCTCTAGCCCCTACCTCACTGGGGTCTTTAGCCTCTGCCTCACAGGGGTGTCTAGCCCCTACCTCACTGGGATCTCTAGCCTCTGCCTCATCGAGGTCTCTAGCTCCTACCTCACCAGAGTGTCTAGCCCCTGCTGCCCTTATCTCAATGGGATCTCTAGCCTCTGCCTTACAGGTGTCGCTGATCCCTACCTTGCCAGAGCCTCTAGCCCAGGGGTCTCCAACTCCGGTCCTGGAGAGCTACTATCCAGTAGGTTTTCTATCCTACCTGGCTTCTGATAAATACTAGGAGCAGGTGTGGCTCATCAGATGCCTGGTATGATAGAAAACCTACTGGATAGTAGCTCTCCAGGACCGGAGTTGGAGACCCCTGCTCTAGCCCCTGCCACACTGGGGACCTTGGTCCCTAGCTCAATGTGGCCTCTAGCCTCTGCGTCACAGGGGTCTCTGGCCCCTACCTCACCGCAGCCTCTAGCCCCTGTCACACTGGGGATCTTAGTCCCCACCTTGCCAGTTGTTTGGATTCAGATTTCCTTCTCATCTCCATGATCCTTATATAAAATACACCACAGTCCTTTTCAGGAGCGTTGAATCCTCTTCTAATCAGCAGTGACCTCATAAGAATATAAGACTGCTTCATAGTCGGCCCATCAAGCTTGTTTGGGGAGAACTTAACTAATAGCTCAGAGTTTAAAATCTTATCTAGCTCTGATTTAAAGGAACCCAGTGTTACGATCCCCAGTCTAGGGTTGGGGATCGCCAGAATAGGTGAAGGAAAGGGAGAGGGGAAGACGGGACAAGCC
>JABFEA020000038.1:21245608-21257908 GCA_019775915.2 Cyphomyrus plagiostoma
TGATTCAATAAGTGGGTTCAGGCAACTGAGAATTTGGTTCAGACAAGAGGGTTTAGTGTTTTAGCAATCGAGAAAAACTGTAATAACTTGCAGACAAATCTCCAGATGCATGCAGTGTGGCAGCCTGGCATCTGAAAGAGCAGATTCCTGACTCTCCTTATCTCCGAAGTCTTTAATGCAGGCCCATAATCTCCTCTCCAATCCTATGTTCCAGTCACAGGTCTTAATAAAATGGTGTCGCGTTGCTCTGAGTGTAACATCTCGTTGCTGCCACTCGGTTTATTGATTATCCCAGTCAATGGGCGCCTATCAGTTCTGTTGCTGTACAAACTACTTCTCTGTATTAACTGTCACATAAATTATTTAAAAGCACATAGTCATTGTGACTATGAAGCAGTCAGATAAAACCAATCTGAGTTACAGGGGAAAAGAATGAGAGCATTGACTGGCTCTCGTGGCTGCTGGCCAGCAGGTTCTCAGCTTGGCCCCATGTCACCTTGCATCATCTCTCAGTACTTTCAGAATGATCCTGCTTGTAGGACAGAGGAGTTAATGTGCCTGGGACCTCCTTCTGGGTCCCCCCTCAAACTATATGACAACAAAGGGGTTGGGGGGTGGCATCCAATGCTTGTCCTTTTTTGTACTACTGACAAGGGAGTGGGAGGGGGCACACCTTTATGACAAACTGCATTTCAGATACCTGTCCACAGAACGGCATGGTGGAGAACCGTCTGTTAAGTCCCCCCCACATTCTCATGGTCTATTTGTTTTTCTGCATGAGGTTACATAGTTACCCCCAACAGAGCATAATAGTGTGTAATTATATCACAACTGTAATTATGATGTTTATTGATTATGAGTATAACACCATTGATAAGATAAATGGGGGTTTTTTTGGGGGGGGGTTAACACATTCTTGTGCCACTTTACTCTGGAATCATGCGATGTTGATGACCTGCTTTTTCCACTGGAGCAGTCTAACTCTAAGCAGACGGTTACCATGCCAGTGCTGTCAGTCTGGTCCTGTCTAGGTCGTCGCACTGTTCATCCTGGAGAGGGTGCCGGTCCACCGTGAGTCACTCCGGAAATCGGAATACTCAGAGAGTCATGTTTGAACCCGGGTGTGAGACAACGGCACCCACTGAACCCCCATCCGCTCTGCCACTAATGACACAGTTAATTCACATAAGTAACCTTTTACCGTGAGCCTGTACTTTGAAGGAACAAAATAAGAAGTATTCTATTAAAGCACAAGTGTGTTAAAAGTACCTTTGAGTTTGAGCTTCAAGAGTCCAGTGCTGGGAGAGCATTGATCAATAATTGATTACAGTAATCAGATCTGCTCTGCACCAAAGACAGGAAAGGTTGCGCCCCCTGTAGGTGACCAGATCATTAGACAGTACTTTGTTGTTTTGTAGAGTCCACTCCGGTTTGGAAGAAAGGGTTGGGCCCAGTGCATAGGGAGTGAGACTTACGGGATGTGGCATCTGCGTGCCGCTTGCTAATTTAAGCTTATTAAATTATTGCACTTTTATCATGTTGAAATGTGAATGCAGCGTCACCTTAAACACCAATAAAATTAAAAAACAGCTTCACCTAGTTTCAACCTGAGTTTAGGATGTCCTGGTATTTGCTGCAGTATGCTTGGGCAATACTAATAAAGTAATAATAAGAAGGAACAATAAGGATCCAAATTAACAACAATAATAATAATAATAATAACAAATTATATAACTGTCCAGCATGCATGTAAAGGGCTGCACCTGTGTGCTAATTGCAGCAGTATCATTGCCTCTCATTTCTTTCACCCTATTAGCAATTTATGCTCAATTTGGCTCCTGCTGACAGCTGGCAGATGTTTGATCTTCATCCAAACGCCATGCTGGCCTTGTGTGATGATGAGGCCACACTGAAAATATTTTCATTATGCAATGTCTAACTTCTTTCTATTTCTTTTTGAGGTGGTAATTCATCTGTAGTTCAGTTAAAGGTTAATGTCACATCTAACAAGCTGATATCGGATGGAAACACATTTGTGACACACGATGATCTTGGCTATGATAAAGTTTTCAATCTTGTTAAATTTACAACTCTTGTGATAAGTATGATGGCAAGTCTAGCAGCCTTCTAGTGAAAGTCTGTGATTTTATCATATTAAATGTTTAAAAAGATGAGTTTAATGAGATAATCCTTTAATTAGCTGTGGCAAATTGACACCAGTAAACCAAAAGTTGGCAGAAGAAGTGTTTTGAGTACTAAACAGTCAAGTGAAATTAATTGCAGGGGAAGTTTCTCGCAGGGTGAGATGTTGAGGGTTGGGGGCTGGAGCGATGACTCACATGTTACCCCCATCAGAGTCCATGTTGGGGGCTTTGCTGGTGGGTCTAACTGGTTCTCAGTGGGACACCAGTACTATTACGTAACACTAAGTGACATCCTCCTTCCACACCCAGGGTTCTGATGCTGGCATGTCTGGTGTCTGTGTTACAGGTCACATTAACTGAGTCAGCATGGGTTATCATCTCAGACACTGTATCTCCAGTACAACAGGGGGTGCTGCATCGATAGATTCACACAAACCATCTAAGAAAATCTCCACAAAGTCTAAAATGCATCAGTTCCAAATCACTGAATTCCTGAGTTATTTTACTCCCAATATACTTTTTCTGAATTATTTGGTTCTTTGTCACCTGAGAAACTAAAATTGTGCAAGTGGTTAAAAAAATTGCAAATTGGCTTGGATGTAGGGTGGATGATCTTTTTAATATACCATTGTGAGCCACGATGTGAATTGCCATCTTTCTTCCAAGTTTTGAAATACACCATCAAGAATATCCAGACGTGAACAAGCCTAGGGACTTGTCTATTAATAATTCATTTTTAAATGATTATTTAAAACACAATATTGCATTAAAGACTTTGTTTTCAAAATGGCAATTAAATCCAGAGTTAAACTTTAATTTGAATATTAAGGTGTAATAAGCAGTTAATATATAACCATTAAAGTCTGTGAGACACATGATACAATATGGGCTGTCCAGCACAACCAGTTATTAGGAAGTCATTCTGTTGGTTTGTGAATGCAGGTATTTTCAGGTATCTGCATTCACTACAGGATCTGAGTCAACTGTGAGTTTGAGTCATGCAAGCGCTACGAATCTGAGTACTGTGAATTTGAGTCATGCAAGCCATAAGAATCTGAGTCAACTGTGAATTTAGTCATGGAAGCACTACGAATCTGAGTCAATTGTAAATTTGAGTCAGGCAAGCACTACGAATCTGAGTCAACTGTGAATTTGAGTCATGCCAGCACTATGAAACTGTCTCAACTGTGAATTTGAGTCTTGCAAGCACTACAAATCTGAGTCCACTGTGAATTTGAGTCATGGAAACACTACGAAACTGCATCAACTGTGAATTTGAGTCATGCAAGCACTTCATAGTCAAATGTGTTAAACTACTGAAGTATTAAAATATTCAATTAATAAAGGATCATCTGCCAAACCTGCACCCTTACAACCTACAAAAAGTTAAGGGCCATTTTATGTATTTGCATACATTTTCATAAAGCGGCTTATTAACTTTTATTGTTTGTATTGACACTGGCAATGCCCCTCACAGGAATTGGATATATTCTTTTTTGCATTTGACTTGGCTTGGTTTTCAGATTTACTTATTCTTCAGTTAGTTGTAGTTATTTTTTAGCAGCTTTTGTACTTAGCGTTCAGCGCTGCTATGCACTGCACTCACATTCCCAGCTTACCCAGGTCCTGTGGTGACTCTGGCATGAGAAGTTAGGGAACATTAGTAGGAAGACATAAGAGGTCACGGCCTCTATGATGCACATGAGAAGTAGATCGTGGACGTCTTCAAGATCGGTCACTACATGGATGCCTCATCTCAGGAGACCCAAGGAAACATCTTCCTATGTATCCTTCTCTGGAAGGGTTTGTAAACTGTATTCAGCCATAGAGTCTCTCTGCAATGCTATGGGGTGCTTCAGCAGTGCAGGGTTTATTCATAAACTAGTCCTTTATTTTCTTATAATGTATACATTGTTGTAGACCCCAGTTCTGTGGTCTGTGACCTCATTCCCCTGTTCACACATAAGGTATCAATTCCAACTAATTTATTTTAATTTTTTTCCCCACCTCCTTGTTGAACCCTGTTCCATTCCTGGTTCCGAACTCTGCACAAGAACAGAAACTGTATCTGTATACTCACTGGTTGTCAACTGTACCTTATCCACACAGGTTTTTCCTTATGCTTATTACTAAACAGATGAGATCCATAAGTAGAGAGAAAACACTGTTTTGTTATATATTAATCATTAAGCAAGTAAGATACTTTATAATGGATTTTTACTTGCATCTCTTCTCTTTCCTGACACATAATTATTTTCTAGGGATTCTCTGGACTGTCATGGTGTGTGTAGCATATGCTCATGCTAACAGAAGCAAGTGTTTCATTTTGTGTTACTTACCAGTGCAGTAATCTTTGGCTTGTACTTTTGATTTGATTAATGCGTAAACAGGAGCATCATGGGAGGCTACCGCTGTCCGCTAATTGCTGCAGTAGGGTTATATGCGCATTTCTGGCCTAATGCTTAACTGGCCTTTACCCCCACCCCATCCCATCCCCGGTTGGATGGGTGACGTTTGTCTCACACTGATCACAGCTTCATATTTACCTACATGAGTCTAAAGCCCCTGTTTTGGTATTTAAGAGGCACCCTCCCCCCCCCCTGCCTTTTTTAATTAAGCAAAGATGAAATCTTGTCAGCGTTAATACCATCCTAATCGACTCCGGGGCTGGGGACCTCTTCAAACCGCTTCACTGGGGAGAATCAGGTTCTGGCAATCATTCTGAATATCAGACGAAAAGCAGATAAGTGAGTCATGCACTTTTTAGACAATTAACCACTAAGTAACTTGACAATGTAGCAGTAATTGCTTTATCTATTTACAAATGTCACTCCATAAATGGAAGCCCCGCTTAAAGGCCTGTGTACTATTGACTGATATAGCGATTACTATCACGCACCAGGCAGAAGGATAAACGCATGCTGATAGGCTCTCATTTTTCCGCTTTATTCTCATGTTTTGTTTCATTCTTTTTGATCCTATTCTCTGCTGCTGCATATTTTGCAAACTGCCTCCTTTTAAGATGTATTTGCTAGCCTGAGTTGTGGCATATGTATGTTGTTTTGTGTATATGTGTAAAGATCATTATTGGTGGTATTCAATGAAGTGAGAGGTGACAATTCATGTGACTGTTGTGAGAGCCACAAGCGAGGGCTTTGAGATGGGGCTCTGCAGGTTGTTGATCCAATTATGTTCAGTTCCCTCCCCTTCCCACCATCCCAGCCCTTCCTGACCTAGTCGTTTGACTCGAGTCACTCTCAGGACAGTATTGATCTCTTGTCAGGGAGGACTGCTCACTTGCTTTACAATACTGTGCCATTTAGCTACCCAACCTGCCCTCCCCCCGGGAGCCTCTTAAATGGTCTGCACCATGAGGTCACGGCCCAGCGGTAGGAGGAGCCCACCTTACACAAGGCAGGGTGGTGCTCACCTCCAGTCAGGAAGGGAAGGAGCCATGTGGGATGGACCACTGCATACGAAGAAGATGATCGGTCACCTCCGAGTGTTCCCCTCCCCTTCCAAATGGATTTGAGACGATGAAAAGGCCAAGGCAATTAGTGTGCCCTGCTGCCGTCTGTGGGTTATGCTTGAGTGTCGGCTACAGCTCCTAGTTGCCAATACCTTCAGCTTACGCGGAACAGACAATTAGAACCAGCAGTTTTCCGCTTGCTTTGGCTGGCTCTCTGACTCCCAACCCGTCAATCACTGCCAATGGTACATCCAATAGTCCTGTGCATGTGGCTTTCAGCATCTGGATCATACCATTGCAGATTCTGGAAGGGGTTTATTTCTTGAATGTGTTTCGCCTATGCAGCTTCAAGATACCTTGATTTTGCTGAATTAAACATATTTGTTAAACAGAGTGGCCAGGGTGGTTAAAGAGCTACGTAGTGGCCGGGCCCCGGGGGTGGACGAGATCCACCTGGAGCACCTAAAGGCTCTGGATGTTGTGGGACTGTCGTGGCTGACACGCCTCCTCAACAGCGTGTGGGGGTCAGGGACAGTGCCACTGGATTGGCAGACTGGGGTGGTGGTCCCCTTATTTAAGGGAGGGTGTGTTCCAACTACAGGGAGATCAAACGTCTCAGCCTCCCTGGGAAAGTCTATTCCAGAGTACTGGAGAGGAGGGTGAGATTGATAGTCGAATCTCGGATTCAGGAGGAACAATGCAGTTTTCGTCCTGGCCGTGGAACACTGGACCAGCTTTATACCCGTGCGAGGGTACTGGAGGGGGCCTGGGAGTTTGCCTATCCAGTCTACATGTGTTTAGTGGATTTAGAAAAGGCTTATGATCGGGTACCCCGAGGTGCTCTGTGGGGGGTGCTTTGGGAATATGGGGTCCAGGGTTCACTCTTGTGGGCGATTCGGTCCCTGTATGAACGGAGCAGAAGCTTGGTCCGCATTGCTGGTAATCACTCGGACAAGTTCCCAGTGCGGGTTGGGCTCCGTCAGGGCCGCCCTTTGTCATTGGTCCTGTTTATAATATTTATGGACTGGATTTCTAGGTGCAGCCAGGGTATTGAGGGTGTCCAGCTTGGTGGCCTCAGACTTGCCTCGCTGCTTTTTGCAGATGATGTCGTCCTTTTGGCTTCATCTGCTGGGGATCTCCAGCGTGCTCCGGGGCGGTTTGCAGCCGAGTACGAAGCGGCGGGGATGAGGATTAGCACCTCCAAGTTCGAGACCATGGTTCTCAGCCGGAAATGGGTGGATTGCCCTCTTCAGGTCAGGGAAGACGTACTGCCTCAAGTGGAGGAGTATCTCGGGGTCTCGTTCACGAATGAGGGCAGGTGAAATCGGGAGCTGGACAGATGAATCAGAGCGGCACCTAGAGTTTTGCAGGCACTTAACCAGTTCGTCATGGCTAAGAAATAGCTGAGCCGCAAAGCAAAGCTCTCGATCTTTTGGTCCATCTCCGTCCCTACCCTCACCTATGGTCATGAGCTATGGGTAATGACCAAAAGAATGAGATCGCGAATACAAGTGGCCAAAATGAGGTTTCTCCGCAGGGTGTCTGGGCTCTCCCTTAGGGATAGGGTGAGAAGTCCGGATATCCAGGAGTGTCTCAGAGTAGAACTGCTGCTTCTCCACCTCGAAAGGAGCCAGTTGAGGTGGTTTGGACACCTGGTGCAGATACCTCCTGGGCGGCTACGGGGGAGGTTTTCCCTGCATGTCCTACAGGGAGGAGGCCCCGGGGCAGACCCAGGACTCACTGGAGGGATTATGTCTCTCGGCTGGGCTTGCAATGCCTCGGCATGCCCCCCGAGGATCTGGTAGAGGTAGCTGGGGAGAGGGAGGTCTGGGTGTCTCTCCTGAAGCTGCTACCCCCACGACCCAAACTCTGGACAAGCGGTAGGTAATGGATGGATGGATGGATGGTTAAACAGAGAAAAGCAAATTATATATGTGGAACTGGGGGTTACAAAAATGTTCATGAGTGTCATCTCACAAACACAGGGACCTGTGATGTAGTAAAAAGCTCAGGGCTCACTGAGCATCCACAATGAGGCTTCTGTATCCTCCACTGTTCTTCGGTAAGAATCAAAGCTGGTCGCTATGTTCACGGTTCAACATGCAGACCCAATCACAGGTGTCATGGCTGCTTAATCATTCATCTCTGGCAGTATTCAGATCCACTGCTCAAGCTTCTAGTTTAGAGTGCACTTTGAGGAGCAAATGTCAGAAATGTTCACTCATGCAGGGACTCTCTAATCTGCCGCAAATAACTCTATGGATGGAATTAATCATTTATGCAATTCATAAATGGTAATGATTCAACAACTATGAACCATATTTATAGGATAAAGCTAGTGTTTGTAGAAAATCGAACAGCACATCATAATATATAATGAATTCATGCAGAATATGGACTGCACACGCACTTCAGTCAGTGCGGGATATGACTGCCTGTCAATAATGATGACTATTTTCCTGCTAAACTTACTGTCCAGAGACAATTCACTAATAATTCCCAAAAGAAATGATCAGATATATAGCGATTTCAGATAATCTAGCCGGAAACCAAAGATTAATTTAAGAATTATTTTATTATTTTTTTTGAGAAAACTGTATACATTTTAATAAACAGCATGGCTGATAAGGATAGACAACTTAATGTGACTCTATAATGATAAAGTTCCTCTGGAATTCTTGTCCTCTACTCTCTCCAAGCCGGTTATCTGTTATGAGATATGTAGCAAACATAACACTTTTCTCGGACCTCGAAGCATTTTCATAAAGATTAATAATTCATTGCAGGCAAAAATATGCATAAATTATACATTGTATGTATATCTTCTCTGCTTGCCATAAACTTTGGTGCAATCGTTTTAAGGATTTCCAGTAAATTACTTTAAATGGCTATTTGTTATCCTGTCACTTAATTTGTGGACTAAAATTTCTCACCAGAGGGATCATCAAATGAATTAATCACTACCCAGAATCCATTTCTCTGCCATCGGGTCTGTAATGCCCTGTCTGCCTTGTGTTTCCCCTCATTTCCATAGATTTAATGGCCCAACAGATTGTCTCTCTCATTGTATCAGGTGGCATATCACCACCAGCACTGCTGACAGCGAAAGTGAAAACCTTCAGCAGGGCTGAGAACACATACCCTGAGGGTTGTGGGTTCGAGTCTCTGTCTGTGGAGTTTTCAGATTTTCCTAGTGCTCCTACAGTCCAAAGGCATCCAAATAGATGAACTAATATATCTAATTTGTCCATAATGTGAATGTGTATGTGCCCTGGGATTGACTGGCATCTCATCCAGGGATTCACCTCCCTCGTGCCACGGGATTGACTGGCATTCTGTCCAGGGATTCACCTCCCCCGTGCCACAGGATTGACTGGCATTCTGTCCAGGGACCCCCTTGGTCTTCAGGCTCACAGAGACCCTTTATTGAATAAGTGGAAGATGCTGAAATCTGGTGTCTGTCCTCTTTTAAAGTATCTAAGCATCTGCAAGAAGTGTGAAGCGGCACATTGTTCCGCAGTAGAACCGTTAAAATCCCCAGGGCAAGGAAGAGAGTGTGAGGGCACAGTGTGATGGCTGGGCGGCCAGCAGGTGGACCCGACAGCTGTTCGTTTCAAAGGGTTCTCGCTAACTTCGAGTGGAATTCGCCTAATTGAAAATGATCGGGCATTAATTGCCGGGGTGGCATGGAGACCGCTAATGCGCCACTCAGTGCCATGGTCCGGCATTGTTGCTGCCAGGAAGATGAAGGGAGGCGTGCCAGTGAGAAAGCTGCCATGTGAATGTGAATTGCAGGAAACAAAGCGCCGTTTGTCACCATCTCAAAATGTGATGCGCCAAACTGGAAATCATCCCCAGCCGACATCGCAGGGTCTCCACCAGACCGTAAACACACCCCGGGGACTCTGCTAAAAGGACGTCGATGAAAGGAGACGCGACAGTCCCAGGCGATCAGAGGACAGAGGGAAGATGGAGTTCATCGGCATGCATCTCTGACATCTGTCGGGGTGCTGATATGCTGGAGGTGTGTGTGTGTGTGTGTGTGTGGGGTGATTTCCGGTAATCTGCTTTCGCTTTTTTGTCTTTGTAACATTAGCAAGAGGAAATGAGAAGTGCTGCTTTGAGAAGCAGGGCTCCGGCACGACTGACCTTCGACATACACTTCAAAGCTGCCCTCAGACCGTGGAGGTATGCTGGGCAGGAATGCGCAACTAGTGTTTGATAGAGAGCAGGAAAGATGGACTCCTTTTTTAACTTTCAGAGGTTCCCATATGGAATCGAGTGGGCAGGGGTGTTTTGATGTTTCCCTCAGTCGATTTCCACACCGCTTGAAATTTTGTGGTGGATAATATTTACTAGGACATCGAATGGCAAAGGAATATTCCACCCACTTTCGGGAGAAAGGTCATATGCCCCCCCCCTCCATATTTTTCAGAATAGATTAGTGCTCTGTGATACCAGCCTCTCCATCCCCCACAATTGATATAAGAAGTACAACCCTGAATTTACCCCCCTCTTGGTGGTTTAATGTCATCCGTATAAATTCCAGTTCCACCCACAGACTCCCTCTGCGGTTTGCTGGATAACAAAAAAATCAGTTAACCTTAAGGAATTTACTGGTATTAACAAGAAAAGGTATGAAAATCTACTTGACTAGCCATCATCTGTACGTATGTTATTGTCCTCCGAATGTTGTATTTTCCAGGCACATAACCAAATCTTTTTTTAGTTGTTCCAGATTTGTGCATAGCATTACCGCTGTGGTATACCATTGAAATTTTGCACAGTGTAAAACCATCTTTTTATTTAGTGGTAATTTGAACTACTACCATAATTACAAAGTGATATTAAAGAAAAACGTATGTTATAATACATGTAAGCATTTTGGAAATCAAAAAATTATTTTAAAAGATGCATTCATTGAAAATATAGACGACACATTTTAGTGTTGATGTCATCGACTACGTCGACCAATTGCGGCAGCCCTAAATGATTTCCACGCCATTGATCATTTACTGTATCTCACTTTGGAATTCATAATCATTGATGTAATCATTTCAGCATGACGGCAATTTACCACGTTAAACCACATCAACATGGTGAATCTTTGGGTACACTGTCAGTGGTCTCTTGACTGGGTTTTTGTTCAGTTCTCACAGCAAATGTAAACTGTGTCTTTTGAATATGATTTGTAGTAAATCTACTCTGTTACAAATGGTAGTTTGGATGGCTCAGCAGGTCCCGCGCAGGGTGGTAATCTACAAACCCGATACTGGTGTAACTATGCATTCCTGCTGTTCTTGCTCTGCTTTTACTCCAAGGTGAAAGTCCCACTGCTCTCATGTTCCACCTGCTACTGCTCCTCCGGCACCATGGCTTCCTAGGCTGTTGACCACGCTGCCAGGGAGGAGCCCGGAAGCAGTCTATAACACACACTCACAAAGAATCGGGGTTAATCATGTTTGCTCTAATGGGTTATAGTAGCATTAAGAGTTAGCCTGAGAGGCAGCTCTGTCTCCTGGTAGTGGTGGGCCGTGAATCCTGGCTGAATGACGGGGCGTTTCTGCTGGCCTGGTCGCTTTGCATCTGCGTCTATCATCTAACTGTTTATAGGAGCCCTTTCCCATTCTGTGCCTACGTTACCCACACTAGAAGCGGTCATCCATACCTTTTGTCTCCTCGTGACTAGACAGCCGTAGGGGTTATGATACACGGGGTGACTTTTTACATAAGAACATAAGAACAATGTTGCTGACCGGTGTTGCCTGGGAACTTTCCCTTTGATATTGGGCAACAAATTTCTATTTGAAAGACTTCGATCTGCAGTGGGCAACTTTTCACAATCGTCCAGATCCAGGTTGAGTTGCCCATTGTCTCATCTAATTAGCAAATTCCTGACATCATTGTCAATGACATTATCGCTGAACAAGCTGCGCTGTGTGGCATCACCTCGATTCATTATATTCTGGGTTGAGTCTTCTGTAGTTTGCTTGTAATTAGTTCAGAATGGAGCAGCTGCGCTACTCACTGACATATGAAAGGCAACACACGTCCCCCATTTTATCTTCTCTCTGCTGGCCCCCAGTGCGTTAATACAGGCCCCTCCTAGAGTGACCACCTAATCCATATCAGGAGGGACACCACGAGCTATGGCAGGTTTTGTGAATCACTGCAATCAGTTCAATTAAAAGAACCCGGATTTCACTTCAGCACTGAGTTCTTGCTGTGTGCTGATTGGTCAGTCTCCTATATTAATGCATGTTTCACTAATACTAATGTGAAACAGCTGGATGAGTCTTTCAGTCAAGGAAACAAACCAGTCAAAGCACAAAACAAACCAAACCATTTAGCCGAGCGCAGGAGCCATTCAGTTTTGCAGTAGTTTGTAAAACCTGAAGTAGCTGATAGTGATCCACCCAGATATGGATTAGCTGGTCACCTTATGCCCTACCTATATTACTGATACGATCACACCTTACTCTAAACACAGATTCCTGCGCTCGTCCAATCAGCACCTGCTGGAGTTTCCACACTCAAGTTTAAATAGAGGTCATCATGCATTTTCCTGCACCCAAGTTACTTCAGCATTAGTTCTAATACAAGAACTCGCGGCCATAGGTGGAAATTAGTGGGAGGACATTTCAAACTGGATTTAAGGAAGCACTTCTTTACGCAGCGTGTAGTTAG
>JABFEA020000038.1:21281466-21298165 GCA_019775915.2 Cyphomyrus plagiostoma
ATCCTCTCCTCTTATTTCTTGTTTATTTCTTGGGTCCTGTTATTCAGCACATGTAGAGGGTAAGTTGAACAAATTCCAGCTGCAGCCCAGGAACTGACAGGGCCCAGCATATTGGAATCCACTGACGTAGTCATACGAAACTGTGGGAAAAGCTTTATTTAAACAAACATCTGTTACATTAAAAACTGGAAGCATTGTTAACTCAGTATTTTTGCAATCCATCCATACATTGTTATGGTGGGGCATGGAAAAGGATTGCAAAGAGGAACTATCCACTGAACGGCTCACAGCAAAACAAGGTTTTTTAACCAAAACAGAATACAAAAGGGGAAAACCACAAAATTAAGGGACCACGAGGGGTGAAGAACAACAAGGGGAAAAATAAGAGAAAACTAACTAAAAGAAGCACAATGTAATACATTAGGGCACTGAGCAAAAACTGGCACTAAGACTGGGAAAAAAACACAGCTATAGGCATGCAGTATCAACTCCAATGACTGACTGAGTAAAAGAACAAAGGCAGGCATACACAGATAGCAAGGAGTAACAAGGGGGCTATAACGAACTAGGGGCAGATTAGGTCGATTAACAGATACAGCAGGTTCAAACAAGGGACACTGAAACAACGAAAATGGAAAATAATACAACCAGAGAGCAAACACAAGTAACAAATTGGAATACATACACATAATAAACCAATAACATATAAAATAACAAAAGTTTTGGGGAAAAAAAAATAGTGGAACCCACAACAAAAAGGAGTCGAGATGATGGTTGACCGCTCAGCCTGTTAAGCCACACCGTGGCCTGGGGAAAAACACTAGGGACTGAGGGACTACAACACAATGAGGGAGAAAACAGGATGGCCAGCGACACCTTCTGGCCAAATGAGAACAAGACACATCCATCTCAGGCAGCATAGAGCACATGGCAGATGAACACTCTGAATGGAACACCAGTCCATCACAAGGCATACATACACACACACTCACACTCATTGCAAGACAATATGTTTAGGTCTCATATTTTTGTATTTTTTCTTTCCCAAGAACATGATCCTGCCTGTCTGGATACCTTTGGACTCGCTGTCAACGAAAGCCTAGAGTCACACTTACTGAAAGGTTGCAGTACCCTGCTGGCCAGACGCACACCAGACATTACACCATGACATATTCATCTTCTGCTTTCTGCTGATTTTTTTTGTTGTTGTTTAGAAGCCATCTTTCACAGCCCTGAGGAGTCTTGTGTTTTTACCCTTCTGTGAGTCACATGACTACATTTGCCCAAATGGCACCACGGAATATAGAACACTGTTGCAAGAAATGTCTTTGGTTCTCCCAATGGACCCCCTCGGGCCTGCGATTCCACATCCTGAGTAAAATGTAGCTGAGCTCCGAGAGTGTTTTTAAGGAACATTCTAGAAATTCCATCTTGGAGAAAACTATGGTTGGGAAAACACATTCTACTTTTTTGTACACCGCCCCCCCACTCACCCCCAATGACTTTAGTATAACATTTTGTGCAACATTTATTGTAAGTACACTGACTTTTTACTGCTAAAAGCTCAGCAGTGGTCATGTGCCTCCTTGCTGGATTGGCTGCTCGCCGCTGTAATGACAGCCCATGCCCCCCCCACCCACCCGCTGAAGCTCTTACTGGATGGCGCACTCTGAGTGAGCTCGCCCCCCCACCCCCTTCACCTCCATCACGGAAGCCGCCGGCGTGCCCCTTTTTGCCACTCCGCTTCCCTGCTGTCGTCTGGAGAGCCCTTCACAAGTGGCCGGGGATCACACACCAGGAGGGAGCTGAAGGTCTCTCAAGGGCAGCAGCTGGGCGACTCTGCTCCGTACGATCCTGCTGGTCAGCATGCCCTCTGCTTTCATGGACCCAGATGCAGTGCTTTTAAACAGGGCTTTGTGGATGCCAACAAATATTAAATATTTAAACACCTGCAAAATACCTCATAATTATCAGACGACAAACAACACAGTGGTACCTCAGTGCCTGCTTTTGTGTTTCGTTTCTAATCCCCGATTAATTTAATATAAATCTTAAATTTGTACTTGAAATGTGCCCAAGTTTATGACACCTGCTGCCTTTCTAAAATACTTCATTACTGTGGAGAACCTGCCGACCTCTGTCGTCATGTGACTTGCGTGATGACGCAGCAGAGTGCGTGCGCGGTAAATTTTCTGACAGTTTTGGTCTTATTACCTGTGACACTTGGCCATTTAGTGATCTCTCTGCAGACTCGGCGTACCCGCGGGTGCGCGCTGACGTGGGCGCGTTAACGCAGTGGTTCCCGCGTGAGGGCCGCAGGCGTGATGCGCTGGCTGCGGTTGACGGTGATGCGCAAGAGCTAGATCTCTGCCATATGGACCTTCAGTCAAAACATCATTTGTCAGAATAATATCATGCATGAAAAACGTTTGTATTCATAACCAATATGTCCCTTTTTGCGATTATAGTGTCTGCAGAAACAACTGATAAACTGAACTGCATTCAATTTCCCTAACAATTACTGCAATATTGGAAATGAGATAAAGAAATGAAAAATAATCCCGTTTATGAATTAATGATTCGATGTGGATATTTTTAACTTTTAAAACAGTATGACAATATCTTATTTAACTCTTAATGTGTAAGATTTTTCATGTTCAAATGGTTTTGGTCTAATTTAAAACTAAAAACAGTGTCGCAAATGCAAAAAAGACACTGCTTGATGAGTACCTTATATTAGTGTTAAAACAATTACTTATTGTCCTGGTTATGCGGTAATTTGACTACTGTGTGTTGCCTGGCCGGGTAGCATATTACGCTGTGAATTATTACTGGTAAACCAGACGCCCGATATTATTCTGGACCGCAAGGAGTTCCTCGGTCAGATGTATTTCACCACCAAAATGTTTAATTTGCTTTATCAATATGGTCAACTTCAGAACTCGGGATAGCTCAGTTTCAGACCAATTTCGAGGCAGGCGCAGAAACGGTAGTGGTTCAGCACCATGGAGAGTAATTTGGCTGCTCCATTTCGCGGCAGCCCTGCATGGCGCTGGTCAGCATCCATGTGTGCTGGCAGGTGAGTGAGGGAGTCCCCTCCCGAGTGACAAACCGACCGCTAGCCCCAGCCATTGACCACGCTGTCAAGCGTGTGTATCCTGCATAGCTAGTGAAATTCAGTTCAATAAAGAAGCATAGTGACCAATAGATTTACAAGTACTGAAGAAAATTACGGTAACCAGTCATTCATTCATTAAAGGTTACCTCTTGTGTTCAGCCCTATTGAACTGTTCGTCCTTATCCGACAGAAAATGAGAACTATAGTATGGTATATAAACCGCTTAATTTGGGGAAAACATATCTAACCTTTTTTCTTTGGCATTTTTAACCTATTTTATAGTTTATGTAGTGTAAATAAACTTCTTTCTGTAGCAAATGTTTTTCCAGGTGGACCCATTTTCTTTCCGGTACCCTATATATAGGCCTGTAGGTTACTGTTCGGTGGTTTAAAATGAACGATCTCTTATTACGGTCGCGATTAATTTTCTGTTTTAATTAGCGTAACGGCATTCATTTGCTGCCAAACCAGAAACTTAGCCCACGCAAGCAAAACTGTCAAACAATCCATTGCAACAGCAGTTTAATACATTAAAGTACCCTGGACCGTAACAATCTTATGAGACACTCTGAAAATGTTAACATATTCCAGGCGCGGTATCGGAAAAACAAACGGAAGACGATTGTTTGCAACACTAAATGATGTTTAATCATTGGGGCTTTCGTAATTCTGGCAGGTGAATTTGTGTAACTCTGAGGCTTCATTTTTTTCACGAATCGCCGAAATTATTACGTTCTTTACATGAGCATTTTTCGGTGTTATGGAGGGCCTAGCCACCTATATAGAGCTTGTATTACAAAATTTTGAGATTTATATTTGTAAGATAATACGAGTTGGAACACAGCTTAATTATTACACGCATGCTTATCTTATTAATTATTAAGTAGGCCCGCTACTACTATTTCATATCTTTATATTATACGTGTAATATAATAAATGTATAATTGTCGCAAAATGGAACACGCCTTATATTTCTCTCAATAGATGTTTGCATGTTAACGCATATGTGTATGAAACTAATTAATACTTTCGGGAGATCAAACAGTAAAAGTGACAGGACTTAATGATTTTTGATTTCGACTCTTCACATTTCACTTTCATGTTATGCTATATTAACTTAGGCCGATTTGAATTTATTGGCTTCTTTTCCATTGCTATCCCTGTAACATATGGTTTAATCGAAATAAGAGATGATGGAAGTTGGTTATACCATTGTATTTTTATTCCCTGTTCCTCATTAAAACCGATGCCAAAGTTCACACAGACCTCATAATAACGTGGTGTTGAAATGCCCCGGTGTTTTCCCTTCGAGTAAAAACGAGAAAGAAACCCTGCGTCTCGTGAATTATTTGACATTTTCCTCCCGTGATTGACATGTAAGGAATAAAACCGCCGAAGTCATTCTTTGCACTGCGACAGACCATCTTAGACTGCGCTATCCCCCAGTGCGACGATTCCATGGTTCCTTTTTTCCTCAGATGATGAACTGATGAATCAGTTGGCAATAATTATTAATCATATAAAATCTCACTCGTTTCTTTGCTTCTCGCAGTCGTTCGTATCCTTGGGAAAAATAATCCCAGAAACAATTACGATAATTTAGTTGTTCGTAAATATGAGCGGAATTTCAGTTAACAAAGTGTATTTTATAGCACGTAGTAGCTTTTTAAACATGTGATTAAATACTGCAACAGTATTTATAGAAATTGGATACATGTGGAGTTAGTTATAAAACAATGCATTTCTGAGGAGAATACAAGTTTCTCTCTGCTTTCCCAGTGAACATAAGAGACTACGGTAAAAGAATTTAAAAATAAGGAAATTGTCAGTAGAGTTTCATTCATTCATCTTCGTTTGTCCTGTGCACGTTAACCTCATAAAATATTGGTACATTTTAAGACGCCGTATTTTTGTAGTCATCAAGTCTACTGTATGTATTTTAAAACTGGCAAAGAAATCTCCAATACTTACTGGAGACTAATTAAATATAGCATACCTAACTAGATGGGTTGTTTGGAATCGTTGGTGTTTTTCTGAAATGGCTTACATACCTACGTCGAATTTGTCCTTTGAAATACTACTCTCGGTCTTTAGAAGGAGATATTTCATTATTTCATTTTCGATGAAAACCATGAACAACTGAAAGGCTGAAAATTTTCCTAATCAAATACAGAGCCCTAAAACGTGCCACATAATATAACGTAAGCCACGTAACACTGCCGTGTTTAGGCCTAATTTTTATGTATATAAACGTTCCCTAAACGCATAAACCAGATCAACACTTGTACGCAGTCAAGTAAAGCATAGTTTATCTAAAATAAAGAATTAGTCCACTTGGACTGAAATATTATTCTATGTGTTCATTTATAATATTTTTAAAATCGCAAGACAAAAAAAAACTTTAAACGACACTAGTATGTATTTTTAATTCTATAATAACCATGCGGTTTTAGAATAACATCTAGTATTATTTCACTTAGTTCTTGTGAGGCTTGACAAACCAAATTGTTTTGTAAATTATTGTTGGAAATCGTGTAAATGTAAAATGATTTAATAAAAATGAAATATAGGCTACCGATTAGTAATTTACATTTTATCAAATAAACGCCTTAAAACCACATATCTAAATTGTTCGTGTTGTGCTAATCATAATGCATACACGAGTATGCTTTATGTGTAAACGTCATTCCGTTAAAGTAAAATCAACACATTGTGTATGAAATTTAAGGCTGAAGTTCAACAAATTTAGTTTGACAGTTTTGATTTACTGCTTTCTTTAACAAACGGGAATTATTTAGGCTTACTAATCAAAAGTATTCAGCTTTTGCATATATTTTCAGTTTTTCCGCAATAATCGATTTATTAATATTCTTTGCATTACATACTAAGGCACTATATATTGCGATATTTCCCAAGTATAGTAAAAAAGAACCATATGGCCATACCAAGTCACAATCGCATTGACTATTTAGTGGCGAATTTGTAAGGATGAAAAGAACATGTATTTAAAATGTATTTATTCAAATTGTGTTATTCACCCTACAGCCTTTCGACTTATTTGGAATGGAAACATTGTTAAAAACAATCATAATTATATAACGTAATAATTTTATTTGTAAACATTTTAGATATCTGAAATGTACATTTAAAATGTGCTTGTTTCCAAAATAGTACGGCGTTACAGCTGACTTGTCTTTTCCGGACGACAAAACAAAGTTCAAAAGTCTCGACCCAACCGTGATTATCTAGATTTTTCACTGTAAGCATGCAAAATGTAGCACTTGACAAAAGAATAATAAATATAAAAACTTTTATATTCAACAGCAACAGTACATACGACACATACAAACAAGGAATGTTGGACAAATATACAAACACCATGACCCTTTTACATGTGTATGTGTCGTCACACATTAACGCCGCCCCAGCACTACGAATCAGACTACATAGTGTCCAGGATATAACGGATAAAGACTTGACTTCGATAGCAAAGGGTCTGTATAAATCCTACAACATGCATTCTGTTTTAAAATAATCTCAGTCTTCTGTAAGACTGACCAAAACACATATGCACAAAGTATAAAAGCTAAGCTTAATCTTGCAATTTACGATAAAACACTTCTTATAAACTGACGCGTTTGACGCATGGCGTTTATTCATTATATAGCCTACTTTTGTATAAACCGAATATATTACACTATAGCATGTCTATACAGTAAATATTTTACGTATAATAAAGTATGTGATTGCATGAAAATGTTCACTTTAGTTGACAACAGTCCCAGTTGAATACAGTCTTCGTAAATACTATTCCCCAAAGACTTTCGTAACACAGTAAATAAATCGGCGAATTGCACATTTTCCTTCCATTTTCCATTTTGGTGATATCATGCTTATTTTAACTGATCCATTACCAGAATGTAATGTTGTAAATGTTTGTCTGATTACATTTCCATTCAGTAGTGCTGAGCTCAAATACTCCTAACACAAACGGAGACAGCCCGGAAATGTCACTTGCGCAATGATCAGAAAGGTAATGTATCTAGAAACAGCTTATCGATTATTGCCGGTGGTGGAACCAAGTCTTCAAGTTTCAAGTAGAAGATGCGTTGAAGGCCTTGCGTGCACAGCGTTCGAAGTTCAGGGAGTTTGCCCAGAAGTTTCGACAGGTAGCTGGGACGATTCACACTGCCACCATTAAATGTCACTTGTTCCTTCAGACAATTTACAATCTTGTTTTGAAGTTCTTCAACTCTCTTTGGCTCTTTCAGCCCATGTCTCTCTGTAATTACAATATGCATTTTAAAAGTTTGAAAATTGGCATATTTGTACACAAGCGAATAGGTCCCTAAGGCGCAGATCAAACTACTACTATAATTATAAGCAGCTTTCTCTCACCTGTCACCATGGCCAGGGCTGCTACACAAGAGAATGCAGAAAGGTCGATGTTCATGCTCTGAAGGTTGGAGGAAAACTCCACTATCGAGTCTATCCATTCGCCAAATCCTCGGACACACTGGAGTCTGTGCAAAACCACCCCGTTGCAAAAAATTAGCTTCCCTTCCATCGGATTGGACCTGAAATTAATAGGGAACTGTTAATTACCTATCGAGCAATAAATGCTGGTTTAGATAGCAGGCTATAGTTATTGGAGAGCAAATGAAACCTAAGTTAATGGAGCTTGAAAGAGGTCGATCTTTATTATGGTGGAAGCCAGTTGGTAACCGCGTACCTGTACGCTAGTCGCAAGACAAAGAGTTCCAGGAATGCTGACTCAAAAAGGAGGTCTTGGTCCTGCTTGGGGAGATCTGGGAAACCGGGGATCTTCTCTGCCCACCCTCGGATTATCTCCATGGAGCCCGTCAGGAGATCGTAGAACTGCTGAATGTGCCGCGTGTCATCTCCGCTTATTTGGTAGTCGAGATTTGCCTGAAACTGCAATTTAATTTTAAAAGTGCTTAACGAAGTCCACTAAAATATATAACCCTCGAACAAAGCTCGTTCCTAGCGGGGCAGACAAGTTTTTTAGATAACAATTAAGGGCTCCCCCTGTTATTTTTGCGTTCAGTGTCACAAAGCATTTTTTTAACTAAAGGCATGCTTAGAATTAAGACGTCGACATTTTGAACATATATAATTTACATGAATTGTTATGAAGGGGATGGTATGACTTGTTTTGTCTTCGTAATACTGAAATCAAACTGCACACGCACGTAAAGCTGTTTACTTGACATTTCATGTATTTCATCCTTTTAACGTAAATCTGCGTGACTGCGTTAGGTTTTGGGCTGCATAATTAGGTCAGCCTGGTCGGTTTTGCCTTTTCTGGAATCTTACTTACGTTGGAGTATTCCAGCCCGGACATGGAAGGGTTCGAATCCACGTGTGCTCTTACCAGAGCACTAATAAGACTGACTTGCGGTAAAGGTGGCGATGGCTCTGGTGGAGGTTTCGGTTTGGAGGGCAGGCGACCTCTTCGCCCCTTAAGACTCGCCGTGCGAACAACTGAAAAATATGTACATATATATTGTATAAATAACCCATATAAAATAACACAGAGAGACACATTCTTCGACACCCATTTGCATTAGAAATCTGTGACAGTGAGCTGAAGGTTTTTATACCTTACCTTCTTTCACCATTCCTACAACAAGGCACTTCTGGAAGCGACAATATTGGCATCTGTTTCTTCGGCGTTTGTCAACGGGGCAGTTTTTATTTGCCAGACACACGTATTTAGCATTTTTCTGAACAGTGCGCTGTAACCAAGACGAGACACTGCAGTTATTAAATGCGTAAAGACGTGCACGCGGAAAATTGTATTATATAAGAGGCATACAGGGAGAAAGGCCCACATCTGCGGCTTCACAGGACAATAATAAAAGAAAATTGATGGTGTTAACGCCACAGCGAGCCCTCCAGTTTTATAGCCGTGTTTTATATGCAAGGAGACGGAGGAAGAGACGTTCAGTAAATACAAATCCGTGGGCATTCATATTTTACGTCCCTTGGAGACCCTCTCCACTTTAAAGGAAAGGATTATTCAATCAGAACAGGGAAATAAAGGCACCACTTAATTTTACTACTGGGAGTTCTGTTCCGCTTGGTTAGACGAACACGATTCTGCGCCCAAACCGATTAATTCCTGCCGAAATGTTGCAGACACGGTAGCAAGGGGAACTCGCAACCAAATAAAAATTAAAGTCGAACCACACAAACATACCAGTTTAATCTCCATGATATTTCTGAACCATATGTTGTTCAGTAACACTTCAATAACACAGCAGTAACACCTGCATCCGACTTTGGACGGAATAAAGAGACCTGCATTTATGCTTAATTCACTTAATGTCTACCGCATAAATGTGTACAAGCCCACCTTAAAAAACCCTTTGCAGCCTTCACAAGTGCGCACTCCATAATGCTGACAAGCGGCGTTGTCTCCACAAACAGCGCAGAGACCCTCGTTGGACGGTGATCCCCTGGGCGGCGGCGAAGGCATCTGCCTGTCCATCAAATGGTGCCCATGGCCGAGTTGAATAGAATGAGGGAAGCCCAGACCAGCCTGTTTCCTGATAGTGCCGGGAACAGCAAAGTTTTGGGTCTCTAAGGCACGGTGAGCCATTGAGGCGTCGGGGCTCACAGACAAGTGAAGGGGACCGTCGAATCTCATTTGGCAGCTCGGCACCGGGGTTCCGGGCGGAGACTGTTTGAAGGAGAACAGGGAAAGACGCGACACCGGGGTCTTGCGCTGATCTATCATGTGGGTAGTCGCCACATAATTCTGGTGGAAACCGTGAAGGGAGGGAGAATCGTCCCACAAGTGGTTCGCCTGAACCTGAAAGTTTGGCGTGGTTGGAGTGTGGGGAGAGGAAGGCTTGTAGAACAGTGATCCCGAATGAGGCATCACCTCCTCCGAGTGCGACGGCAGGTGATTCTGCTGGTGGTAACCGTGCATCTGAACATCTTCCACTTTAATGGACGACTGCTCCCCGGAATGCGGCATTTGGTACAGACAAGGGGGCTTGACGTCGTACCCAGCGTTGTAGTTATCCATGAAGGTGCTGAAACTGGGAAGAGACGTCGTGGCCGCGATTTCAGTGTTAGTCAGGTCCATACTAAACTTGACGAATTCAGGCGTCAGAAAGTCGCAGTTATATTCTCCAGCGGTGTGGTAGCTGTAGTTTTGGGAAGCAGGACTTGCTCCTTGAGGTGATGACCCATATTGTGCTTGAACGCAGGGCATGGCTGTGGAAAAATAAAAACGTAAAATTGTTACCAAATATATACATTTATGACTATTAATTAGCCAAAGCAGATTCATTCAAAGCCCTGCCGAGGAGCTACCATGCGGCGTATAACGTGGACAGGATGTCAGTTCATTACTGGGTTCAAATATATAAACAAACGCAATCACATGCTTAGTCGATTAAATTACAGCAGCGGGCCCAAATGGCAGATGTTTGGACTGTGGAAGAAACTGGGATGAACTGACAAAACCCTCGCGATCAAGAAAAGATCAAGCAAGGTCCTGTCACAGAAAAAAAATGACCGTTAAACCCGTCGATCGGTATACTTCACATTGTAATATTTAACCAACAAACAAATGGTCTGACTATCGGATACACAAACATAATGTCAAAGAAGCATCTGTACCTTCAGGCGAATGACTGCTGTTCGACGACACTAGGAAGTGGACAATGTTAGATGTCGTCTGTGCTGTTTGGGTCAAATTTCAAGTTAGCACAGCTTTTCTTCGGTGCTAGAATAAAAGAGAACACATTTAATTCACGTCTTCTCTGCTTGAATTCCACCACCGCTGCACGCACTGCGAAGTGTATTTAAACACGAAATGGTCGGTCGAGATCCGCTTCCACCAGTAGAAAAGATTTTCCAAAGAAGGCGCAACTTCTCGTGTTTGTTGTTTACAGTCCATACCCATTATTCATACAGATGCTGTTAATATATCAAAAGAGTGTGCATAAAACTGTTCTACCTTTAAAAAGTAGCCAGCAATAACCTTAAAACAATAAGAAAAAGTTTGTGTGCCGAAACATCAACAGGTACATTAGCGTGTTCTTTAACATCTTTGTCAAGTAGCCTATCATTAACAGGAATTGCAATAGATGTATTTCAATGGTGTTAGCGAATTCTAACATAAATGACTGTAGTATAATATGCTTACATGTACTTTCAAAGTTGCAAAATCTTTTCCAGCAATACTTGACAGCTAATAAAAATAGAACCATGAGCCAATGCCAACGTGAAACGTACGTTTAATAAGTGATGCTGAAAAACTGCGGATTCAAGCAGAAAAACACAGATAAAATTAATTCCACCACTACCTTATATTTTCATTAGGAGAATCGTTGTTGCTTATCCATAAAGGTTAGCTTGTGTTCTTGGATCTCCAGCTCATGCGCAGCTAAAGCCCCAAACCAACAGCGAATGTAATAAGTCACAGAGTAAGAACGGCTTTCGCACAGCTCTGTCCGCGACGTGAGCAGGCACTAAGCTCTCCTGCCAATGTGCCTTTGTTTATGTGAGCTCCGGCTACCCCAGCCCATGTGTGAAAACGTAAACGTCATCTGCGTCGTCACTTACTGGCACCAATCTCTTTTATAGCGGAGTCAGTTCGTTTTCGCTTTGCACTGGAAGAGAACGCTATATGGTCAGGTAAAAGCTCTATCTACAGCTACAAATGCGTACCTGCACGAACAATAGATCACTGAAGAAAAATGAAATGAAACTGATGCTTTTGAAATAGTGCATGTGTAAACCCGGGCTATATCCGTTTTATTACACGTTAAGTTTCTTACAGGAGTGATGTAAAGATTACATTAAAGAAGAACTTTAAGTGATGCGATTTCAGTAGTCTGTCTGTCTATCAATCAATCACATAAATTGGAACAGAACAGCATAGACTTTTCATTTGGGTAGGATCACTAATAAACCAATGGTTGAAGTGTTCCAGTTGTCCAAGCACAATTCATGGTACGTCATCCTACAAAATAAGTTACACGTTTCCCTATTTAGCTTTCTTAGACAGGGGGGTGTGTCCTCACCCTACTTACGTGACTGCCATCGTTTTCCCAGGCGCTTGTGTTTTCATAGTTGACAAGTTTAGATAGAGGGTGGGGGTCGTTAACTGCGGAGCAGCGGCGATTGTAGCGGGGGAACCTCGAGGGAAATCGGCGGAGCGCAGAATTGTCCGTGACGCAAAGGAGTCCGGCAATGACGAGACGCCCCAAAATAACCACGCCAGGCCTTTTCTTCTCCTCGGTTATTATTACAGTACAAAGTGATCTTAAAAGTGATCGGTTTGCGCCTGTTATTTAATAGCGTATGAAAAACACAAAGAAATATATGGGGTTATTTTTAAGCCGATACTTTTGGCACAATAGCTTAATGCCAGCCTTGATTAAAAAAGTTATCACGGTCTATTGTGGGCGCAGAGTTGACCTACTGCTGCGCTTAGAAAAGTTATCAGAAAATATAATTAAGTAAACTTTATGTTTTCTTTCATTTTATCTTCTGGGGTTATATGCTAGAATCAAGAGAATGGTATGTCTAGTTTTGCGGTGCTACTTTTCCATATCTCTACAGCAGTGTAACTTGAGGAAAGCGAAATAGTCGTGGACAATACAGGTTTTAGGAAGGTGGGAAAGATATCAATAGCTCACAACTCACAATATTAAAATGGCAGAATGTAATAGTAGATTTAGAAGACTTGTAAGAGTAATCGAGTAAATTCTTACATGAAGCAACAGCATCCACTGAAGCAGTAAAAACACAACAATACTGACATGGAGTAATAGCTAATTTCAACAAATATTAGTACTTAGGGATTTCTCTAGAGTCGGGGTCACCAACCTTCTTCAAGCTACTTCACGGGTACTGAGCCATATGAAGGGCTACCAGTTTGAAATGCCCTCCTAAACTTATCTAAACCTCATGTACAGTATAATACACATGTTTATAAAATGGGGGTTAGCTGACCTGGGCTCAGGCGTTTATCATCATGACCTTGGCACGATGCCAGAAGTTCGTCAGCAGAGGGATGCTCTGTGGGGCGAGATGTGTGCTAATGGGAGACGGACAGGGCAGCTGGGGGGGGGTTGACAGGCTTACAAAAAATCACCAAAAAAGTTTAATCTCCATTTTTTTAATGAACCCACCAGGGACAAGCGACCAGCATGTAAAAGGGGCACATGCTCATAGTAGCATATTAGCATATGGCTAAACTCTCTCTCTCTTTCATGCACCCATACAAAATCAGCAAAGGAATTACCAATACAACAGGTTTGTAGCAGTAAAGTCTTCACTGCCTAATTGACTGCTGCAACATGTCTGTCACAACTTATGCAATTAATAATAATTTCACAGTGTATTATGATGACTGCTTTAATATTTTCATGCACTAAAACTGGAAGTTATTCAAAGGACTCACGATAAATGTGTTATTCACAATCAAATATTAAACGATTATACGGATATATCGTAAGGAAATATGTGTACATATTTCACATTTCCTGGATTTTTATTCTTTTAATATATGACAGTTAATTCCATCATCTTTCAGTATATGATCTCACTCTAAATATAAAGGTTTATTGTTAAACCAAAATGCATATAAATGGGTTTAATGTAGTTATATTCTTGGCAACTGTTTTGAACTGCAATCATCTATACAACACTATATCTCCCGGTTCGATTTATTTATATAAAATAGCTTTAAAATTGTACTGTCCATTTACCAATTTCAATTAGCAGTAATACAATTAGGGAAGTTAATTGTCCATAGCAGAATTGTGTTGCTAAGCATTTTATCTATATGCATATCTTAATTACTTCATTACTTCACAATCATTAAAAGGGAAATTTGGGTGATCGACTACAGGCATATAAGCACTAAGTTATTTCCTAAGAATCGTAATATTCAAAGAGCCAGAGCTCTTTACAGCATATATGCAGTAGCTCATAAATACTCATAGCCCACCAACACTGCTATATTCAGTGTGTGCTGCATTTTCTCAATGTCGATCCCTAACATTTCCATAGTGTAAATGCACAAAATTGCAGTTCATGCAAAACAATATACGGATTATAATTTACGCTATCTCTAAACGATACTTTTAAACATAAAAAACTGCTTGTATTTCCCCAATATTCACATTAAATTAGCATTTGAACTGCACAATTAATTAAGTCAGTAGATTACACAATTATATCACTAAATTAGACTGATGAAATGATATCCATTTCTAGGCCAAGAAAGGCATGGGTTGGGTTCTCCAGTCATACTGGTTAACACAGGAACATGCATAAGGAACTCTTAATGAATCCCAGTGTCACTTAATGAAATATCTCAAATTCTTTCACACTGCATATGTTTGCTGAACTAAACAGGATAACTAAGACATATAGTCTCCTGGCTTGTGAGAAAACTTTACAAAACATACTCACTTGTCCCAGCGTCTGCAGAATGACATCAGTGTTGGGCCCCTGAGCCTCTCAGTTCCCAACAGGTCGTCCTGCTCCCTAAGTTCTACATCATGTTGCTGTCAGTATAATGTACAGTATATGGTACTAAAAGTACATATACTTGGATTTAATTGTGTTTTTTGTGTCCTATTTAAATACCAACCTTCGAAGAGAATCTGAACACCTGCCATTTATTCACAGCAATAAACAGTAGAACTGCATGCATCTATCAGGTGTTTTATTCAGAGAAGAATCTCATTAACTCACAGTTTATATTTGGCAGGAAGTTCATCGAGGCCAGCGTGAGCTATGGTAAGTTATGCTATGCAGAGAGTAGTGTATGGCTTGAGTAGTGTATGGCTTGAGTAGTGTATGGCTTGAAATGGGTCTAAGTGACTGGACCAACCTACAGAGCAGGATTACCAGGATACATTTTGAGAGAGGCAATTTCTTGCCCAAAATTAATTCAGTCCCTGAATTATTTTAAGTAATCTCACCTGGCACTTTGGATGTTAAATGGGTGCCAATTAGGGATAATAATTTATGGTTAGATGGGGCTTCATCTTGATAGTAATGCACGGTGCCTTCTTTAGCTGCAGAAATGTTTTTTTTTTTAGTTGTAAAGATAGGCCTACTTTAACGCACTGATTTTTTTTTACATACACCTACTCTAATTTAACTAAATTAATTGTCATGCTCCCTACCGTCTACTAAAATGTAGTAAATATGTGAATTCTCTGCTTTAAGACTGGTTATTGTGTACATTGGATATATTGCCTCTTAATAGTTATAAATACTCAATGTAAAGTTAGTTTGTAACTTATAAAGAACTTATTAGTAGAGCTAAACTCCATAAACTACTGATTGATTAAACCATAAACGTTTGCAACTTCATTGCGTAGATCGCTTATAAATATATAGGTGACGTCGTAAAGTTACGTTCTACCAAGGAAAAAAGAGAATATTAAAGTAAAAGCTGTTTGCCTTTAAACGTCGATGGATAAAATTGTTTAAGAGCACGGTTAACTAAAGCATCTAACTACATCAGCGCCTTCACCGCAGCTGCTAGCCCGCGGCTGGACCACATTCCTGTTTCGTAAACCGAGCCGGCTGCCTTCGCACCACGTGACTCCACTTCCGTGTTCCCCGCTGCTAGTCCCATTGTAATCTGAGTGCATTAATGGGAAGTGGCAAAACTACGGCGCTAAACGAGAAAAATAAAAGCTGTAAGTCAGTATGTATAACTACTTTAAAATGTAATTTACATTGGATGTCGGCGAATATCACTTTTAAAATGAGTACATTTTAACAAGAAAAATGCATCCATCGCGGAAACTGTATGTAATTGGTTACCTAACTTTGGCGTGTCTTGAGCGTGGAGTACCCATGCGTATGCGTGTGTGATCAACTAATCGTCTATTCCTAAACGATCGTACGAATTAAGTGCACGTACCTCGACTTTACTGGGTTATGTCAAGTGTAGTAAATGATGGACGTCACAGGTAATATAGAAATATTGTGCATATCTGTCTACGCACGCTCTGATACACTGAATCATTTCATGAAAAATTTAATTCAGTTTCTCTTTCTAGAATAAATTGTAAGTGATATTACTTTACCAATAACGGATATCGAAAGTAGGCAGACTTCTAATACTCTTATACATGCTTTGTACAGTTTGTGAGAGTAGATAGTGCTTCCTGGTGGGGTAGATGTTTGCCCGATTGCAAAAAGAGGTTCTTGGTGCTGGAGGGTGTGAAGCAAGCGGGGTCGGGAGTGGCCCCTCCGGTCGTACAAAAGCATTTTAAGTCCAGTCTGGTAAAGCCTTATTGTGATCTCAGCCGTGTAACCTACTGTACATCATGAAACGAAACAACGTTCCTCACGAACCCACGGTGCAACATTCATGCCGGGCATTAAGGCGTCCCAAGGCGATGCCAATCAACGCTAAGGATTGCTCATAAAAATGCGCTTCTGCTGCATTTCTTTTGCTGTTGAATGGGGCTGATCTTCTAGGCTCGGAGGATATTCGCGCATAGTGGAGTGGGGTGGGGTGGGGTGGGGAGGGAGTCTCAGTATTATACGGGGGATTATGAA
>JABFEA020000038.1:21307899-21320876 GCA_019775915.2 Cyphomyrus plagiostoma
GTTGTGCAGTGTTCGCTCCAGTGCTGATGACACTCTGCCTGGGCCTTCACTGCAAGCTCACCCTAACTGTACTTATTCCTACTTGAGATTGCATGTATTTTTGTAATGCGCTAGTTGCTTCACTAATATGTGGATTTGGACGGAAGCGACTGCTAAATAAAATGTAAATGTACGTGACGTCGGAAAAGACGACCCGGAGCGATGAGTGCTGGTCACACCCCCCCACCAGGGAGTCTAGTTTAATGCTGCTGTTTGGACTCCTCTCAAGCTATAGCTGGATGTTTCTTGCTATTTACAGATTGCCGAGCGGTGCTTGTTTGCCTTGGATGTTCTGTAAATGCCAGCTCAGGGCTCTGCCATGTACCTGCTCTTTGCAGCGTGCGCCTGGCCCCCGCATGATGGTGGACGGCTCACTCTGTTCTCCTTCTCTTCATTCCACCCGCCCACGCGCAACAACCACCCCCCCCCCTCAACCTCCCCCCTTCTTGCGGGGGGGTGGGTTGGGCGGCCCAGGGAGTCTCAGTATTATACGGGGGATTATGAACGGACAGTAACCTGGATAGCTCTAAAATAGCGTATTTAAGAGCGCTAAAACAAAAAGCAAATGCAAATGGTTAGCTTCACTGCAAAACAGCCTTTTAACAAAAGGGAATAATGTCAACAGTTCAAATAGCAGCATAACGTGATTTTTGGACATATAAAAATCGCAGCTGCAGCGGAAATATCGTGCCCAGTTAATTTGGAAAACCTTAATTATAGTCTCTCCTCAAAGGCATTGCGCTTTTTTCCATCTATAGAGCCCTGCTTCCAAGCTTAAAATATCAGCGTACCAGTGTCACTTTAACGGCTGCACTTCAGAGGCCGAGAGTAGTTTATCATTTTAACACACTTTCACGTATTGCCCTGTTAGGGAGGAATGGCTAGCATGTCTGGGATAGGAAAAGGAGGGTGCTGCACTGAAGAGGAACCATCTCTGTCCAAAAACGGACACCAGTCGCGTCCACGTTCACGGCCGCGCGCTTGTCAGGCGCTCATGAATATTCATGAACTTTAGTAATGCAACGCAGGCCGTAATTGGTGCAGACGTTAGTAGGTTTTTATCTGGAAAAATATCTGAACTTTTCTGTATATAATCCAGTAGGTTTACAGTTTTTAAATGAACCAAGTCAAACTCGTGAACTGCTGGTCAAGTCCACCATTGGGATAATTTATATACTGTAATATTAGGGCATATTAAAATAAATTTATTACCATGGAAATTAGCCAAAGTAGTCTAAGCTGTTTTATTATAATAATTGACATAGCAGAATTGATCGATTTCACAAATTCATTCTCCACACTGTTGTTATTGGTTTGAAGCAAGTCAATCATTCTGTCTGTTTGGAAATAAAATAGCGTTGTCTTAATGATTTGTTAGTGTAGGGTATGTTTTTGTCTGTTTGCGGAGATTCCATGGGGAATGTGGTCAAACTGTCCCAGGATGATAACGGTACTAGATCTTTTTAAGTTCACCCGGCATGCGAATTTATATTGCTGTAATGTTGTCCCAGTGTTCCATTGTGGTTGTGATATCGAGAGCAGAGGCGTGAGATTTTTCTCAGAACGTTTTATGCTCTCAGGCATGTGTGCTGTTCTGTGATTGGCCGTGCCCACAAAGACAGCTGGGGGAGGAGCGGGGCTTCTCTCAGGTGAGAAACCGGGCCAGGTGAGATGAATGCTCCCTTCTGTGGAGATTAGAGGGCAACACTTTCACTGGGCTAAACAGGTCTGGTCAAGGCACAAAGTGAAAACTCGGTAACATTTTCACGACAGGAGTGGCAGCCGCACCGCCCCATGTCACTTCCTGCCCCATCATTGTTCTGGCTACACAATTGCAGGAACACTTACCAGCACCTCAGAATCACTCTACATTAGACGTGAGTCGATCCTGAAATTCTAACTTCGATACTAATACCAACTTTGATACCTCAGTACCTATACCAAATCCAAACTGTAAAACATTCCCATTTAAATATGATATTGCTTTGAAATAAACAGGCCCGTTTAGCAATTAAACCCACAGCAATAGCCAATAATATAGTTTTAACATGATCAGAGAAATGTGCATAGATTAATCAACCTCCATTCACTTTATAGATTTTGGTATTAATGTGTTTTAAGCTGTTACTAAACTTCATTGATGTTATACTAACATTTACATTTTATATTTGTGTTTGTTCTGATCATCATTTAGCCTAATGTACTTTTCGTCACTGAAGAAATGGAAATGAATGAACTGGCATGTAGGCTAAACTTGACTATAAACAGAAACATGAAACATAATGAGTCCTAAATCAGGTCACTATAGACAGTCTTGTAGCCTTTATTATGCATGACCTTTAACCTCCAGATATAAATCATGGCCCCGCTGCTTTACAAGGTTAGACATGATGTCCCCTTACAGCAGCGTTTGCATACTGCTGCATTCCGGTCTGCAGACTCATCCCAATTGTTTGGTTTAAATCCAAAATAACACGATATCTCACTTCTGCCGCATGCTTTTTAACTAGAGGTGGAGAGTGTGGTTCCCATCTTCCATCTGCGCAGATTCTCCGCACAAGAGACACATACAGTGCAGCTGTGTCTGGCCCACAGCGCAGATTCACACGTCCACTACGCAGCTAACTCGCATAACCGTTTTTTGTTAAGCGCAATAACGACGAACAGCACATCGTCATCAAATATCGATATTTGCAGAATGATAATAATTGTCCCAGTTTTAATCTGTTGTATCCCGATAAGAGACCGATACTGGCATATGGAGCAGTGCACCATCAGCGTACATACACACAGAAAAATGCAGACCCAACCAGAGCCTCAACCTCTAGGGTTGCGGTTTGATTGCCCACCTTGGCTGTGGAGCCTGCATCTTCTACCACACTTGTTCTTCTGTGTAATCACACCGAATGAGCCACACCACTGTTTCCCAGTCTGGTCCTCAAGGGCCCACAGGGGCCCACAGGCAGTCCATGTGGCTCCCCGTGTGGACTGTCTGCCAGGGAGCTCCGAGAGAGCAAAAACATGGACCGGACTGGGAAACGCCAACTACACACCTCCATCCGGCCCCTCACAACCTTCAGGCAATCTTCACTTCTGAGAACATCTCTGCTTGCCTACCTGTGTCACTGACCCTGGTTTCTGCTGTTGACCTCCATCTTGAAATGGTTACCTTGGCACCTGCTAGATGAACTTCTTTCCTTTGGTATATTGCACTTAGACTTTGTGCCTTACTAGTTCTCTCTTTGGTCACTCCAGTGAGTAATGCAGGAAAGAGGCTCCCAGTTGCAGGATGGGTAGTGGAGGGGGGGGGGCACTGCGGGGTCCAAAAAGCCCAAACTATGTGTGACTTGGTTCCAACTGGTTCAAAACTTTCTTGTGTACCGAAATTCTCATGTCACTCCTGACAGTTTGACAGTTTTAAACGAATGTATGTCGTACGATGGATTTTCAAGATCTTACCTTGAATAGGTTCTTGTGCTGGATAAGCATTTATAAAAATCTGATGGATGTGTACATAATTCTGCACGTATGATTCAGAACATGCTGTCTGTCAGGAAAGGTGGATTTTTAATATATAACTATGTATAACTGCATTGTATCATCTGCACCCAGGAATCTGGTTCTCGCTCTTCCTTCATCCGAAGAGCGGTTCCCTCTTTTCCGCACAGGAGAAGACATGGCCTTCCGAAAGGCAGTGCGGCGGACGGCCCTCATCGGCGGTGGGGTCCTGACTGCTGCCTTCAGCCTGTCACAGCTGTCACAGTACAGGAGGAAGCAGGTGAGCGCCTGAAATGTCAGCGCGTCCGCCGGCGCGGAATTTCACTGCGTAATTATTACGCGGCGAGGGCGGCACGGGGCACGTGTCAGCGGCTTCAGTGAAGACAGATGGGGAGAGAAAAGGTTAAGGTTTTTGCTGCGTTTGTAGACCCCAGCGTGTTGTCGCGCACCCCCATTGCTGGTACGGCTCCTATTCCAACACTGTAATGCCACAGAGGAACAGGCTTTGTGTGGTACAGCACACCGCCCGCACTACAGCAGTTTATCTTTTTATAAGTGTTTTTTCCTCTTCTGTTATATTGTGAGGTTTATGTTCTGTTAAAAATCATATGTATTGTCCTGTCTGCTTAATTACCCTGTTGCGTCTAACAGAGAATACATGTTACAGTCAAACATTCGGCTGCATTCGCAAAAGCGATGCCCCGAGTTTACCGTGTTGTGAGTTGCCTTATTGGCTGTACGACTGTCCCTCAGCCATCTATCTGCCTCCTCTAGTCATGAGAGTGGACATTTAGATAGACAAAAGTAATAAAAAAAAAAACAGCCATCTATATTTTGTGCTGGCAAAGAGAGCAGATTTGTGCTGAGCTGGTTCTCGGCCCAGTGGATCCTCCCAAAGAGTCTGCCATTTTGCATTGAATCCTGCACCCGTGACACACCCTGGCACGTGAGCACCTTGCTGGGCAGCTGCCTGCCTTGTGTGCCCTCCTGATCGTGTCTGGTCATGACTTTGGAATGTACTTCTGCGGCACTTGGACTGGAAAATATTACGTTGTTTTTACCTTTGCCTGTAATTTTCTGTGCATGACAACCATATGGCCACAGGAGATTTTTGTGTTTATGTGAAATAAGAAATTAGCTGCTCATAAATCCCACTCTCAGTGCTCTCCTTGTACCGTAAGCTACAGGAAAGCACCTGAAATCACCATGAGAACAGCACGCAGCCTGAGAGCAACACAGCAGCCATTAAGCACCCAGTTTGTTTATCTCTGTCCTCAGAGAAAATGGCCTTTACCTCAGGCGCAGCCAGAAGATGAACAACAGCCGGTCTGATGAGTTTGGTAGCTGCTAGAAAAATGGTTAAGGATACCGACTTGTCAGGTCAAGTGCGAAGCGTTCAAGAGGGTGGCCTGTTTTGCCTGGGCATCCACCAATAAGAGTGCGTCAGCTGGCCTCTTTCTGTTCACTCAGCCAATCACAGGGGTCCTGCCTCAGCCTCCTGGCATGTCAGTGGTCCCTCTAGAAGCATCTCACGCTGTCTGTGCATGTCTGCCTGACAGAAAAACAGTTCCTTGTAAAACACCCCGACATGCGTGCACTGGATAGTTAGTGTGGAATTCACAGTTCCCTAATTCACTGAGTGTATTGCCACAGTTTAATTATCAATTTACGCTGAACATTTAAGCAAAACTTTGTGTGCATTGAATTTCTACATGCAATGGAAACAATTCTCCCCATACCTCCCTATATCAACAATAAAAATGTAAGGCTAGAATTTCTTTGTCTGTCTGTCTCTCTCTCTCTCGCTCTCTCTCGCTCTCTCTTTTTAAACATTAAACAACAAGATGGATCTGATCAAGTGGACTAATACGGAACGGTCTTTCACAAATGAAAACCACAGAAGATTAATAGATTTCCCATTTCTGTAGTTTATTTAGATCCATTGAAAGCCATTTTCTCTATAATAATAATCATAATAATAACAACAATAATAATAATGCTTCATTAGAATCAGTACTTGAAAGAAACCCTCAGAATGGATGTATAATAGCATGCTGGAATACGGTTACTATGGCAATATTTTGTTTGATCTTCTACTCAATTAAGCAGAAAGGCAGCCCAAAAGGACAAACCAAAAACTGCCCAAACACTTTTAAATACATGCATTCTACAGATGAACCTGGGGGCACATAGACCATCCTGTATAGACAAGGAAAAACATCATTTGTTGTAGCACAATGGTGAAGATACTTCACTAATGACTAATAATATGAAAATTGTCATTAAACCCGTTTTATATTTTGAAATGACCTAAATAATAATAAAAAAAGTTGGTCTCGCTTGAAAATCTTGTTTTGTGCATGTTGTATAATTACAGTTAATACGGCTTCTTCGCTTGAGACACCACTGTCCAGAACTGACCTTTCTGAAAGAAAAGGGGGCTGTGTATTAATGTCAGTCTTTGTTTTCCTTTCTCTTCCTGTTTGTTTTGTTTATTATTTTATTAATGCATCATCTGCCCGAAGCTCCAGCTGGTAAGCAGTGTCTCCAGTAAATGTATGGTAGCTATGCATGTGGCACATCAGCGTCTAACTCTACAGCATCGCCGACATCGCTAACCGTGCAATATCAGCCGCATGTCAGTTCGTCTGTCACAGCACGTCGGACACACGGGGAATGCCCTACCGGATGCCTGACGTTGGCCGTAACAGTCCTACACTCTCGTTAACCTGATAACGAGGCCGGCCCTGCTCCCAGTTTCCCGCAGTTTAAATTTGCACATCCTTAGAAACAGACACTAATTATTAAATCTTGTTTGCGACTACAGTCTAAATTGCTAATAGGTTCCATTCATAAATTTGCAAGTCTAATGAAGTACCAGCTTGGAGAAGCTATGGGGAGGCGGGTGGGTGGGGGTCATTCAGACTGAATGTTAAATACTAGATGATTTCATTATTGTTGACATTTTAACAGGTTTCTCCCATGTCCTCTAATTGGCATAGAATCCTCTCTTTGTATCTGGGCTGTAACAGACTCACCCTTCATTTACCTGTCATGCCGGTTTATGCACTTATTTTCTTAAGCAATTTGTTAATTTGTTAATTGGGTTGTAAGGGCTATCGCCGGTCATTTTTTATGGGGTGGCTCTTAAGATCAGTGTCCCTCATCCCGTGTTTATTTTCATTTTGTTAAAAAGCGAAATCCAACAGTCTGTTTCGCTCATTTACGGTATTTATCTGACATGCAGCGGTATTTCCCGCTTTGGACAACAATACTGCGCCTTGCTGTGTAGGTGTGAATTAAAGCTGTGTGTGTCAGTTTGACACAGTCATTATGCGGCGTAACTGTGCAGATGATCATTCAGGATAAACAAGCATGCAGCATGGGGGGGGGGGTATTTTGAATGAATCTGCATGAGAAGCACTGCATGATGGGTGTATAATGAATTAGCATGTAATTTATATTTGTGTGTATTTGGGCTCATTTTATTACCCCACAGATAATGCATGATTTCGGTTTTTTGTAAATCCGTCCCTCAAAATATGCAGAGTTCTAGAATGACATTCTGTGTTTTTTTCGTCCCCCGGAGTCGTATGTTAATGACCTGGGGGGCGGGTCTTGTCTCCTCTGATGGCCCAGGATCGACTGGCGCGCGTACAGGCTGCGGACCAGGTAGACCTGCCCTGCCTGGAGCAGCTGCCCTCCCGCGCGGCTCAGCTGGCAGCGCTGCAGAGCACCGAGGAGTTCGACGTCCTCGTCGTCGGGGGAGGGGCCACCGGCTCAGGCTGCGCTTTGGACGCTGTCACGCGGAGTGAGGCTGCCGCCGGCGTTGGCTGAGCTCCTCAGTTACTCTACCCGACACGCCTATGACCTTGAGCTTGGCTTGTTCTCCTTAGCCTGTAACTTGCTCTATGGTTTTGTCGATAGAACATTAGTACATCTTCATTTCTGCATAACTGCCCCGCCTGTACCTTTGGTTTGTCTTGCCGCAGACTCAAAACATTCTGGTTATCAAGGAAAATCGCCTGGCCACTTCTGACACTATGTTCTGTCCTGTTTGCCATATTTTGTAGGATTAAATGACATGAAATTAATACATCCTGTAAAATTGGCACAGAGGTTCTGCTTTGGAAGGTCTTTCTCCATGTTGTCTTGTTTTGAGTTTGATTTGTTTTTTTGTGGGAAAAATACTTCAGAAGTGCCCTGTAGTTTCATGCACTTGTAATGTATACTTATAACATATTTGTTCCCAGGTTTTGCATATATAATGTAAATCATAGGCTTCCTGTGTGCCTGTTTCATATGAGTCTGGGAAACGGGGGAAATGCTTGGGAACTGCGATATTTTTGAGATATTGCCTTTGCTGGAGTTTTGTCTTTTGTTGCGCGGATAATCAGTCTTTTCTTAAAAGACAGCATGAGGTCCCTCAATGCATTATGCATGTCTTTATGCCTGATTTTATGGGAGTCGGGGACCCATAATAGGGCCAATCGCTGCCGCGTGCAGTGAGGCCCCCAAACATCAGCCTGTTGCTGATCCGTCGGCCTGATTACCCCCCCCAGATCTTAAAACGGCCCTGGTGGAGCGCAGCGATTTCTCATCTGGGACCAGCAGCCGCAGCACCAAGCTTATCCACGGGGGGGTCAGGTACCTCCAGAAAGCCATCATGAAACTCGATTACGAACAGGTAAATGCACCATTTTTCCTGTGTGCCTGACACTGATGCGTGGAATTTCTGCTCCGTCTGGTCATATTGCTTTATTTTCTCCCTGCTCTCATTTTTCTTCCAAAGAAGGTCTTGCCTCTGTCACTGCCACACACACACACACACACACACACACACACACACACACACACCCTCAGGATGTTTCTCTGGGATTCTTTTTCCCCATAGTGCTTCTCAACGACTTCCACAAGTTGTTGGAAGTTCTGTGACTTGCAGGTAGAGGGGGGCTTCCATGCCAGAAGACAGGGTGTGGAGATGAAGCTGGAGAATCACGGTTTAACACCACATGCATCAAGTCCATCCTTCTTTTTCTCTGCATATTGCTAAGGAAACCAAATGGACTTTTCCTGGCAACCTGCAGCTTAAAATGTCACAATTTTCTGTTATATTTCCCCGTTCCTGGGGCATCTCATTACTGTGCCCCCCTGCTTTTCACGGCCTGTTTCCTCCAGCTATATGGACACTGTCTGGGTCTTAAAGGTGAGATGCAGGGGGAGGCCAATTACTGTATTTGCAGAACGTTGGGCTGCATTGTCAGCAGCTCTGCAGTAAAGTATGAGCTTTTGGGCCAGAACAAGCGAACATGTGACATGATTAACCAATGGGATCACGCTGCAGCTAGTAGACGATTGGAAGTTCTTGAGGGCCAAGCTTGTTATGTTAGTTCCAGAAATTGCTGTTCGTAGAATGATGCACAATTTGAAATATCAGTTCTTCAAGTAATGAAGTTCAGTGGTTAGGAGAAGAAGGAAACAATTGCTCTTTGAGGACAACTATTACTTTCCATGGAGGCCTTTGAGTTGCTGGGTCAGCTAGCAGGCCTCCATTGAGCAAATGAGAGGCCTACAGCCCCCAACATAGGGTGGGCTTGGGCAACGCCATTGGCTGATTGTGTCCAGCAGCCCCTAGTTGTGGAGGAAACTGGCTTTGTCACCGAGGGAGGGGGTCAGCTGCACTTTATTCCTCCTGTAAGATGTGACTTTGTAAAGTCTGTCCCTCCTCTAATCAGCACTCAGCCATCCGATGGATGTTGCGTGTCTGTATGGAAGGTTACCACATCGTTCATGTTAGGGAGGACAATTTCAGTGACTTCAGGTTTTACAAACTACGTTAAAACTTAACACACTCCTGTACTTGGCTAAACAACTAAGGTCTTCTTGTGCCTTCGCTGGTTTGTTTCCTTAACTGAAAGACTCATTCATCTGTTTCATATTAGCATTAGTGACACATGCATGATTATAGGAGACTGACCAATCAGCATACAGCAAGAACTCAGTGCTTGCCTCAAGTGGAATTCTTGGGTGCACGTCCCGAAAGTATATTTGCTAAGTTAACAACTTACGTAATTGGACTATGCAACCGAACAGTTCCAACTATGATAGCTGCTTCTGGGAAACATACCCGAGGTGCTTTTGATTGAAATAGTAGTTTACAAATCCCATCCCAGATGAAAGTTCCCTCCCCGACATGGAGTAGGTGGTAACCATGGCATGAATCGAATGATGACTGGCAATAAATAAAGAACTCCTGATAACTGAACATCTGCAATCAAATATTAAAGGAATAACAGAAGCTGCTGTCGAATCACTGCATTCTCACAATAATTATCATCTAAGTAACAGAATATTTGAAAATGCAGAGTGCCTCTTTTTATGAGTCTCTGTGTCACCAAACACTGTTGGTATTTTTTTGGCCTATCAGTATCAAGCCGTTATTTCTGAAATTCCAAAAAAAAACCTGTTGAATATCTTTGTGGCCTCTAAATTAGCTTTTAATCCTGCCTGCCGTCGTGTGTGTGTGTGGTGGGTAGCTGATATAGTGCAGTTTACACACACGTCAGCCTTAAATGAAGAATGATTTGAAGATTGGCTCCTTCATAGTGATTATTTAGGGCTGAGATACCTGGTGTGAATGTCAGGGAGAGATGTAGCTGTAGTCAACATCTTTGAATGTAGGAAAATTATCAAGAGATGGACCAGCATGGTGGGATCTGGTCTAAGGGCTGAGGTACTGATTGTAGTGATTTTCCAGATGCTGCTAAGATGCAATGCAGCCATGACACACCTCCTCACATCTAACAGACGTCAATCATGTTTCCTATTCGTCTTCCAGTACCTGATGGTGAAGGAGGCTCTCCACGAACGCGCCAACCTGCTGGAGATAGCTCCCCACTTGTCTGCTCCACTACCCATCATGCTCCCAGTCTACTCGTAAGTCCGGCATCACCTGTCACCTGTGTTAGAACATAGAAACACCAAAAGGGTGGACAAAGCCAACCCTTAAAATCAAACCAGATGTTCGGCATGTTCTTGTTAACCTGGGCCAGCACCCTGGTGGAGGAGCAGGTTTAAAGCTGTGGGCACCGCCAGCCTGCCAGCTCACCATGCCCCCGACCTCCACCTCGGTGCTCCACTCAAGCCGCTGGGCATCTTGGATGTCACTTTTAATTGTGCACGACATTTCAGCTTTTTATTCTGATATTTAAATCTGTGGTTCGGTACCCAAAGGAGATCCTGCAGGGGCACCTCCGGTGGGAGGCTTGTTCTCCATCCACACACACACACACACACACACACACACACACACACATACACACACACACACACACACAGCTTGCATGCATAGACAGGCACAAATTCCCCCTGCATGCAGTAGAAACCCAACATGCATCTCTTCTTATGAGAATCACCCTCTTTGTCCAGTAGAATTACAAAAAGGCCTCTGTTGGAATGATGATTATTATGAACAAAAGAAATGGCTTGAACTGTCAGAATACGCAGTAGTCATGTTTGTCTCATGAATTGATTAAAGCTCTCCTGCTATCACAATGCTTGTTGTTCTCTGTGTTTGCATAAGGTGGTGGCAGATTCCATACTACTGGGCTGGGATAAAGATGTACGACCTGGTAGCCGGAGCCCATTGCCTGAAGAGCAGCTATGTTCTCAGCAAGTCCCGGGCTCTGGAGATCTTCCCTATGCTGAAGCGGGACAAGCTAGTGGGAGCCATCGTCTACTATGACGGTAAGATGGGCAGCGCGAGAGTTTAGGCGTGAAGACCCTGACCTCTCAGGCAGAAGGTCAAAATGCAGAAGAATCACTGAGCCCTGACTTTGATGCATCTCTACTAAGAACCTGTCTGTTTTTGTATATTTAAGCCACATTTTAATGTCTACTTCCTGAAACAAATGTCACTAGGGAAATTAAGGAAGTATATTTATAAAATATTTTTAAATTGTCAATTAACCTATACTTCCAGTCTCTGACAGTGTGCGTTGTTTATGGCAGAATTAAGATGCTTAATTATTTAATAGTGGAAATTGTCCCTGATTCTGCACTGGCAGACGAGTCACACAGAACTCTGCTTTACATCTTCTGCCGCTGCTGTGTCCATCTGGCAAAATAATTAGGATTTCATCTGTAAAGTTGGCACACAATGCACATTTGGTTTTTCCCTTTGACCACACCCTTGTCAGCAGTTATGTATTGCTGGGGGGGGGGGCACATACGTCACTGCCAAAGACACTGCCCCCCCCAGGACCTCTAGAGACTGACGCTGCGTACTGATTTTACAACAGTGATGATATCAGTAAGAACAATTAGATGGTTTGTCTAATAGTGCTGATAAGACTCTATGTAGCAGTAATATCGTTATGTTATGTTCAACGGTCATTGTTATTGACTAATAGATGAAAAATCTATTATGTGATTTCTATATATTTTATGATAATAATTAGAAATTAGTAATGGCATACATATCGGCTGAAATTTACTTGAGAGCCCTGTACTCTGTACACAGCGTGATCTTAATGGCCCCACTGGATTCTCTGGGTCCTATACCGGCATATATAATTAATCCTTAAAAAGTGGCCTTTAATTGAGCTCCTCGGCTCCTCCACCAGCCATAGGGCCCCACCAGCCATAGGGCCCCTGGCTGTTTCCCATTCAGCACTCAGACCCCCTTCCACCACCATCAAGGGCACAGAATTAGTTTGCAGCCGAAACCAGACGATGTTCAGAAAGGCATTTCTTTTTAGGACACCCTCCAAGCAGCAATATCCTAAAGAGAACAGCTTCCCTAATGTGCAAAAGCAGAGTTTTATACTTTTTTTCTAAATCCTTTGAAATATTTCCGTTCCAGGTTCCAAAAAAATGCAGCCTGTTGATTGGATGATACCCATGTAACATTATGACTGGACCCTCCCACCCCCGTGACCACGGCCCTTTTCCCTGTGCATCCAGGCCCCCTCAGATGCCCATGACACCTGGGAGCATGTTAACTCCCACCTGCTCTCTCTGGCTTTAGGGCAGCACAATGACTCTCGGATGAACCTGGCCATCGCACTCACCGCGGCCAGACATGGCGCCGTCACGGCCAATTACACGGAGGTGCTGCATCTGCTGAAGAGGGTGGACAGCCAGACGGGGAAGCAGAGGGTGTGTGGGGCACGCTGCAGGGACGTACTCACAGGTAGCCTGACTCTATACCGGCCCCTCCCTACTTTGGCTCCTCCCTGTAGTCCTGGCTCCACCCCCAGTATCTCCCCACCTTGGTTCCTCCCTGTAGTTCTGGCTCCACCCCCAGAATCTCCCTACCTTGGTTCCTCCCTGTAGTCCTGGCTCCACCCCCAGAATCTCCCCACCTTGGTTCCTCCCTGTAGTCCTGGCTCCACCCCCAGAATCTCCCCACCTTGGTTCCTCCCTGTAGTCCTGGCTCC
>JABFEA020000038.1:21330243-21342398 GCA_019775915.2 Cyphomyrus plagiostoma
AGCACTCGGTGATGCCCTGTCATGTAAGAGGCGTCTCTGTTGTTCCTAAATGCTCCACTTTTCAGTGACACCACTTACAGTTGACTGTGGAATATCTAGCAGGCAAGAAATTTCACAAACTGACTTATTCCAAAGGTGGCATCCTATGACAGTACCCTGCTTGATTTCACTGAGCTCTTCAGAACAGCCCTTTCCTTCATGAATGTTTGTAAACCTGACTGCATGGCTGGGTGTTTGATTTTATACACCTGTGGCAATGGGTCTGAATGTAACACCTGGATTCACTGACTCAGAGGTGTGTCCTTATAACTTTGTCCATATAGTTTATTTACTTTTTAAACAACAGGAAACCAGGTGTCTAAATTATAAATGTGTGAAACCAAAATATCTTAAACAGGTATTACTCAGTTGCGAAGTGTATCTGTTTGAAACAGTTACACGGTTTGAACCACCTGTTACATAAGAACAGATACTCCCAAAAGTACAGCAAAGGCGTCTGGATCAGTATAAATTACTTAGTGGATGTCAAATTTTACTTTGGATTTTACATACTTTGAATCTTTATAACTTAAACAAGCCAGGTCATACAAATGCCCAGAACACCAAATCTCAATGCATGGATGTTCTTCATACATGTCCATGTTTGTGTTTTTGTGGGCGTGGCAAACGAGTGCCAGTACCATCGGTGGCAGCACAGATAGAAAAATGCTGCCAGCTTTGGCGCGCAGAGAATCATTTACATAATTTGTGTCAAACGTTTGCGGGGGCACATCCACATGGAGGCATCTAGAGAAGCATGAAAAGGCCTTTGGTCCAAAGAGATGATAACGCTATAGAAGCTGGTGGGGGGGGCCACGGACAGCTACACAGCAGAGCGGACATAGTTAGTAGATAATACTTGATTAATCGATTACCGGTATAATTGATAATGACATACTGTACCATCTCACTTTGTGACATGTAATGTTACAGCCACCGCTGGTCAAACGTATCCTGTACAAATCAATAAAGACGACCTATTCTTAGCAGGCTGGCTAAAAGTATTTCTAGAAGAAAGCTTTTTTCATTTCTCATTATCACCCGAGATTCTCAAACAATTTTCTTTCGCTCAGTCCTCCAGGTAATGAGTGCCAGGTCTACTCAGACCAGCTTGCTAAGCGCAGCGCAAGTGTGAAGCTTACCAGGGCGGTCGGGGGCCCCACGTTACACGTTCCAGAACATTCTTTCCCTGACGTTCAGGTTCCAGAAGAGGAAACCAATTAGATTAATTAGACTAACAATAGTGAGTGGGTCTGTTTTTAATGAGTGAGAAATTTGCCCGTGTAGGGAGCAGCCTCCTGACGGTAAATTAGCCCACGCCGTGACGTGACTCTACTGGGTCTGGAGGGAGGGGTCTTGCAGGCCCCGCCCCTCCGAATGTGGCTGAGATATCAGCGATCGGGTCCATAACGGAGTGTAATGGACGAAGAGGACTCATTCCTCTCCGACTGGCCTTTTTAACGAAACGGCATAGAGCTCTAACACAGAGTTTGGCCTGACTGTGGTGCATTTTAAAATGATAATGAGCCTTCAGTTTCATGTATGCTTCTGTACATGCACACGCAAACCCACACACACACACCCACACGCACACACCCACACCCACACACAAACCCACACACACCCACACACACACAGATTTGTATTTATATCTTTCTGGGGTCTATCCATTCATTTATATGGGAAAAACCCTAATCCCAGCGATGACATTGTTAACCCCCACCCAGCCCTAACTTCAACCATAAGTAACCAAACAAAATGAGACTTTTGGCATTTTTAGTTTTTTTGACTGCAGTCACAGATATTTATATAACTTTGTTTTCCTTTATGAGGACCAAAAAAATATCCCCACAATACCATTGTCCCCACAATGTAATATATACATGCCCCCACACACACACACACGCTGAGCCACAGCTGGAAATCTCAGCACACTGAGCCATGGGTTTTTTCTGCCCCACCCCACTACGCACCAGGAGACCCCAGCGGGTGGCTGGTGGTTTCGCACTAATACTCATGCTGCCCTGAAAATACCCAGCGGGATACAGTAGTGAGAAGTGGGTAGTTTTAGTGGGTGTGACCTGAGTAACTAGGTATACTTGAATATTAAGCTGATGTAGAGAGCAGAAATACCTCCTGCTGTAGTATGAGCTCATAAGAATACTTTCCCTTCAACTGCAGAAACCGTTGACCTTTTCCTTAGAATCGGCCATTTAGTAACCGCATGTGGCCATGAAACCATGAAGCTCACCTGTCTATCAGGTCCTGCTCGCCTGTCTCCTGGGTCCTACTCGCCTGTCTTCCGGGTCCTACTCGCCTGTCTCCCGGGTCCTACTCGCCTGTCTCCCGGGTCCTACTCACCTGTCTCCCTGGTCCTACTCGCCTGTCTCTTGGGTCCTGCTCGCCTGTCTCTTGGGTCCTACTCGCCTGTCTCTTGGGTCCTACTCGCCTGTCTCCCTGGTCCTACTCGCCTGTCTCCCTGGTCCTACTCGCCTGTCTCCTGGGTCCTACTCGCCTGTCTCTTGGGTCCTCCTCTCCTGTCTCCCGGGTCCTACTCGCCTGTCTCCCGGGTCCTACTCGCCTGTCTCTTGGGTCCTCCTCTCCGGACTCCCTGCTCCTGTTATTCCTCCTCCCTGATCTCTCTGGCCATCCACTATGAACGCCCTGCTTGTTATGCCTGCCTCATATTGAACGATCCTGCTGACGAATGGAAATTAAGTCAATGAACATCCCTGCAAAAAATGATGACAGGATGTAGGTGCTAAGCACCAGACTGGCCTGTAGAGGTGCCACTAAGTAACCCCCCGCCCTCCCCCTGTCCCGTTACAGCTGATGAGCGCTGTGAAGAAGGGCACAGTTTCAGATAGCCGGCTGGCTGTCCTGATGAAGACCGTGGAGGAGAGCTTGGAGGAGAGAGGGCCTGTGACCGTGGACCGGAGTGGTGGGGGGGTGTAGGCCAGGCATCCAACCCCCCCACAGGGAGCCCCCCCCCCCCAATCCAGATACACTCAGACACAGTCCGTCTATGATGAGTAATATTACCATCATACTACCTTTAAAAATATTTTTTACATTTTTCAGAAAGCTTTTCTTGTTATACGTAAAGCACTTTGGTTTCTATATTATTGCCAGTTTTCTATTTTACCAGTGATATTCCCAACATTTTATACTTAATATTTATCCAGACCTCTAATTTAATATGCCAAACATTGCTTCTTTGCACTGCAGACCTTATACAGCCTGAAACACGCACAGTCGAATGTAACGATTTGAGTTCTGTGTCTTTGAACGTACATTTTAGTTTCCTTGTCCCGTTCCTGAATATTTCCCGTTTTTCTTGCTAAATTATTTTTAAGACCTGCCGTTTTTCATGTGCCATGCTACTATGACATTCTAGCCTTTTTCAAATGATTTTTTTCAAGATAATCAGATTTAAAACAATTCTCTGGTTGCCAGGATATGTTGAAATGCCATTGGCTTTATTTAATATCTTTAATTGCAAAAATATTCCCTCTTGCAATTATGTTATATATATACATTTGAATCGTATCCACATACTACTTTATTTCACATTCTAATTTGCTTTTTAATGATATGCAGAGTCATCAGTTAAGGCACTTATACAGAAAGTGCTGTCGATGTATCCGATTGGCCCACGGAAGCATTATTGCGTAACCTCATTTTGTTCCGTCAGATAGGATTAATTATCACACTTGAGGCCTGCCTTTAATTTCTGGGCCTGTCTGTGCACTTGCTGTTTTTACGGTCTGTCATTTACAGCTTGCAGTGTGCTGCATGAGCCTCTCACATTTATAGAGTCATAAGGGAAGACGCTTAACACACTGTACCCTCAAATCTAGGATGGATTGAAACCATGAATCAACAGGGCTGTGACTGCACTGCCACACACGCGTGCACAGAGAACGCACACACAGAACCGCACAAAGAGCGCACACACAGAACCGCACAGCGAACGCGCACACAGAACCGCACAGAGAACGCGCACACAGAACCGCACAGAGAACGCACACACAGAACCGCACAGAGAACGCACACACAGAACCGCACAGAGAACGCACACACAGAACCGCACAGCTCTTCAGCAGGCTTGATAATACAAAATGCATTTAAATAGTAAATAATATGTCTCAAAGATTTTCAAACCTCTTGAAGAGTATTGCTGTCCCATTTATGCTTTTTATTTTATTTTTAACTACAAATGACAGGCATAATAATAATTTGCTTACCCACGATGACACACGTATTCAGCTGCTCAGTCACTGAATGGTACCATGCACCGTTTATCTGTGCCCTTCTGTACTTGTGCACCTTGGCTTGAGTAGAGGCTCTTCCAGGCTGGCAGCCAGGGCTGTTTTCTGGCTTGAGCATTTGTCAGATGCTGCCCAGCCATATTTCCCAACTTTTTTTTGGTAACCGTTTACTCGACGGGGCACAAATACTTAGTAATAACTCAGTTACTACTGAAGTGCGTAATGAATAAATCATGAACAATTATCGTAACTACTTGAGATAAAAGATGTCACGATTCATTAACGATTAATTAAAAGATGCGCCAGTATGTAACTAAGACTTAGTTTGCAGTTAATTAATACATAAGTAATAGCATAATACTATATTATTTGTGCCCCATTAAATAAAACAGCACTTCTTAAGATTGCGCCCCACATCTGCAGCCTGTCATCTCTATGCAGGTGCTGAACATGCACGATCAGAGCCCGTGGTCAGCACGGCTCTCGCTGGCAGGAAAGCCGAGTCGTCGCTCACACAAGTCGCATTTAACGCTGCCTGTACCACGCTATGGTGCTTCACAGCCTGTAAGCACTGAGCAGAACGCTGGCTCTCTGAGAGCAGCGTAGGAAAGTTTGCATTAATGCGCATCTTCTAACCATGTATCCTGGTCATTAGGACATTTTGCGCATGTTTTTGATTTTTTATCTTTTTTTAATTGTCAATTGTTTGCTGTTCATTTAGTGAAAATCCAGTACGGTAAAAATAACAAAAAAATCCGTTCAAAAACGTTTCCTGCAGAAAACACTGAGATGAAGAATTCAGTTTCATTCCATTTTCATTACTGATTCTCCCGTACTGGCTCACAGTGTACAATGTATTATTCAATTCAAAGGACATTAAATAAATATTTGAAGCTGCAGATTTTCAATTTGAGATTTAATCAAAACCTTAAAATCAAGGGGATAGCTTTACAAACCTGTCCAGAAGCAGAGGACCTGAAAGTGCTGGTGTGACAAGGAGCTTGGGGACAGAGGTCACCGTGATATCAGCAAGATGTGAAAAGACAGAACAGCAAGACCTTTGCCATTTAGACATGATAGACATGTTTGCTAATTAACACTCATGTTCATGGAGACTAAAAATAACACAATTTAGGATTTAATAGCAATTAAAACCTCATTCATGAAACACAGGGAACACATGAACATGCAGAGATTTGGAACTCTGTTTAAGGTCAGTCACATCATTTATCTAAATACCGTTGGCTGATATCACGGCATCATGGAGACTGGGCATAGTTAATCGTGTCTGTGTCCGTGATTCTTACTTTTCGCCATTAACTAGAATCCCCCAATAAGATGCTCAAATGTAAATTAAAAAAAAACAGCAGGTATAATCACAGTAAGCTCTTTATGTATTCGATGTATCAGAATCTAAACGTGTGGCAATTAGCAACTTAATAGGGTTTTGTTCACGGATGGAAGAATCCTACTTAACATTTCCAGTTAAAATGAACCGGGAATGACCCCAATATAAACGCTGCAGCTTAAAATAAAGGGGCAGTGGCTCCATTAGCAGTAACGGCTGCCGCCTTGTTCATGGCCGGCCCATCCAGTGCCACTGCGTGTCCACACTAATCTAAGCTGCAGTGAACCATCAAGTACATTAAGAAAAAGCAGGAACGCTGAGATTCTGATTGAGGTTAATTAGCTGTGGTTGGAATTTATGCAATACACTGAAATACTAATGAAGTATCTCAGCCAAGGTCTGTCGTTTAACTATTTGTTAAAAATAATACTCTGTAATACTTCACTTGAGGGGTCACAAATACTTAGTAGTACTTACTCTTTATTACTGAAGTACAAGTCATGAACAAATATTAATCATTATTGATTAACATGAGGCTGATATTTCACTTGTGTTATTCATGCCATGTTCCTTCAGTAGTTCACAAAGGTTTGTAGAATCAACAGATACAGTAAGAAATTTTGAGTCTTTTTGGGATAAAAGATGTGCCATGATTCGTTAATGACGAACAAACCTGAGGTCAGTATGTAAGTAAGACTTTGTTTTTAATGAGTAACAGCGTAGTGCTGCATTATTTGTACCTCGGAGTAAAGTGTCTCCAATACGTCTGCAGACAAAGACGCCTGATCTCAGAGGAAATCGCAGTGAACAGAATCAAATATCTGTGAGCTAAAGTCACAAGCAACCATCAACCACATGGAGAGAACTGCATCACGACACTGTATGATAGCAGTTCAGTACCTTCAGGCAGCGTGATTCTTTAAACGTGGGGTCCAGCGACTCCCCTTTACCTCGAAAAGGCCCAGCTTCTCCCATAATTCCTGGGTATAGGGTTGTTGCTAAACCATAAAGTGTCCTGTCAAGTGCAACAAATATCCCATCAGCCACTGCAGCGTTCTTCCAGGATCTCTCCATGTCTGTGTGATGTCCACATTGGTACCTCGACGATACCGATAACTAATCACAACCTGAATTTTTAAATCAGGATGCTTACAGCGGGGGGGTTAACCCTAAAACATCTGGCTGCTGCCCCAAGACCAATAAGCAAGAGTTTCTTCACGTTATTATCGTTATTCCATTTCTAATTGACATCACCACCTAAGTCACACGGCTTGTTTTACACAGATGATGCCATCTAATGGAATCATCTGTGTTACCATGTATTTTGTAGTCAGTGTTGCAGTCGGTGGCTTAGTGGGTTAGATCGCTGTGCTTGTGACCAGAAGGTTGCTGGTTCAAAACCCAGTTAGCAGCGTAGTCTCACCATTGCGTAAAGCTTCCCGTTTGCTTCAGGGACTGGCTGACCCTGCTTCCAATTTAGCATCACTTCAGCACATCTGCTAAATAAATAAATTGTAGGAAAACAATTTATAAAGTACTGAGAGGGCATAACAGATGAGTTGGGGGCTGGACATTCTGGGAAGACGAACCGTGTCGCAGATACTCATCGTGGTTCAGTCCCACGGCTGCTGTCCGGTCCGTTTGGCCCAGTCTGGCTGATTTACTGCGGGCCAGTCCCAGCCTTGATAAATCTATTACACGTTCCTTCTGCCCATTTCATTAACGTGAATGAAAGCAGTGACACTCTCTGCATAACGGCCTTTTAATGCCTTGGCCCTGTCACCTGCCTGCATATTAATGCCCTGACTTACTGCTCCGCAGAGGAAATGAGTAAGGGCTGCTTGAATGCGATCAGCGCAGTACAACGCAATTAGGCAGCCGCCGCAGTCAGCGCAGTGCTGCGCCTTTAATCCTGAACTAATTTGAGCAGCTGCTTGATAGTGCTGCGAATCCCCCATAATTACACAGAGAGCGGGTTCGAGGCCTGAGATCCTGGTGTCCACTGCAGGGGGAAGGGGATGAAGAAATGAATGAACGGCATTTTCTATAAATATATTGTCCCTGTTGTATATTGCTTTGCACTGGATGACTTGGATGCCCTGTGATGGACTAGCATTCCCTCTGTTTCTTGGGATAGGCTCTAGGCTGGGGCTATTCATTTCAGGCCCTCGATTCCTAATCCAGGCCGTGTTTTCAGCTCTCCCAGGTAGTTAGTTTAATAATGGCTGATTCTGATTGGTCAGAGACTTAACATCCAGCTCACAGGTGAAGGAAGGCTGGAAAATCAGCAGGGCTCGGCCCTCGAGTTGAATAGACCTGTTGTAGACACTCCGATGCCCTGCTTGATAGATGGATGGATGGATGGATGGATGGATGGATGCTGGCATCAGTGAGCAATGGTGCAGAAAAGAAGCAAAGCAGATCATTTTCTGGGTTTTTCTACTCGACCGTCAGAAGAGAGAGAGGAAAAGTGAGAGAGCGAGAAGAATGAGGGCCGTGTGCTAAATGACGCCATCGTGACGGTAAATGATCTCCGGATGAGGTTCACCCTGTCTACAAGTCCACTGTTTTCTGTGCAAAGATAACGGCTTTATTCAGTCGTGCCGGAGGTCTCCGCCAAGCCCAGCAGTGATTGATTAACTTCAATTACCAGGCGCCTATTTGCATAGATAAAAAAAAAAAAAAACTGCTTTTCAATTTGCGAGGGGCATGCGGCTGTTGACGCCCCTGCCCGGGAATTTGCATGTCAATGGGAACCTCGGGGGTATTAAGGTGACAGACTGCACTGATGACGGCTCAGCCGTCTGACAGGGGCTGCCCTAAGCATCATTTTCCACAGAAACATAAGACTGATGTGTGCAGAGATAGGTGCCAGCAGAGGGCTCACTGGCTAAAGATGTACCCTAACTGTGCCTTGCGAAGAAATGCCGGTACGTGGCCTGAATGCTAAGCTAACTTGCTTGGACTAAATAAATATAATTATTGGGTTTGTAAAGCTCTCTCATTATACTGTTGAAATACATATTTGATGAAGTTCGGCAGGACAGAGAACACCCACTGTAGCCAGCATTCTGTGTTTAGTACCCACCCACTGTACAAGTTTCATACCCTTATAGACTCATTTGCAACACAGCCAAGCTGTTTGCACATCACATCTATTCATTTATGTATTTCTTTGTCTATATGCTTTCCTCATCATTGCACATCTCCTGGAAAAGGCCTATATTTGCTCTTATTCTATTTATTGTCTTTGCACTTTTACATTTTGGTTTTATAGTCACGTGTTTAATTTGCACAAGTCATGACACCACCTGCACCAAAAGAAATTCCTTGTACTTCGCTGTACTGGTGAATAAAATATTCTGATCTCTGTCAGTTTCGCTCCATTTAAACTTCTGTCCAACTGTATGCCCAGAACCCAAAAATCCAACTGAAATGTGTACAACTGCCCCGAGGGATCGATTTCATAAGAACCACTCCGACCCTCAAACCCCATGCGGAGTGTGGGTGGGAGGGGACGGGGGACGGGGGGGGGGGTTGGCTATGAATGCTGTTTATTGTTCTACCTAATCTGTTAATAAATTAGGCACATAATTAGGCCTCATTGCTCTCAACAGAATTTCCACTGTCACTGTCATTTAACTTTTTTTTTTGTTTTAACTCTCAGTTCACCAGTCCTGTGCCAGTTGTCGTCAACTATTTAACAGTTATTGCCCCCCTCCCTCCCTTGCTATTACTCCTAAGCAGGACTTATAGCCTCTTTTAATTACTAAGATTTGTTTTGGTGTGGAGAGTCCAGAAGTACTGTCTTAAAATGATGAGATTTGGGTCCCCTGCCTGCGAGTATTCCAGGCTAGCCTGACACCCCCTGACCTGGGAGGGCAATTTGCTGGGCTGATTTCACCACCACCAAGGTTAATGATAAAGATATGCCTTCACTTATTGAATGTTAAACAGAAGCAGCACATCGGGATTTTAACATATATTTAAATTAATTTATTAAATGTATTATACGCTCCACAAATGCCTCTGCTGACTGACACTGGAAATTTGCACACTAGCCATGTGTAGTGGGAGTCTACGCAGGGATTGCTTGGGAAGCATTCAACTACTTGCAGTGAGCAGATTCGGGATACCCTGGCCTGCACTGAGATCTGATGATGCGATTGGCTGGCCTGCACTGAGATCTGAGAATGCGATTGGCTGGTCCTTTCTCCAGCCCAATTCAAGTCAGAAATTCAAAAGCTTGTCTTCCAGAACAACATTGTTGGGGCCCCAGCAATAAATCCTCTCATGGTGGGGAGTTCTGTGGGCCACACTGACGACGGGGATTCTGGCAGCTTTGAGGGGCAGTGCAATCATAGCCTCACCAGTCTGAATCGCTGTCTATTCCAGAGCCATTAGCTTAAACACCTCCGGGACCTGCAGTGGTCAACTGTGTAATTTCACTATTTCACCCTGGTGAGCGTCTGACCTTATGAAGCGTAATGTATGCGTACCTGAGCGCCAGGCGAGCAGTCTGGCTGGCAAGCTGGGCGCTTGGGGGGAAATACGGGATCATTAGCACCACACAGGTGGGGCGTCGGTGAACGTAGATTAACTTCAGAATGATAACATAAACACCAACCATAAATATAAGGCATTTTATAGGAATTTCAGAAATCCGCAATAAAACTGAGTCCTTTAGAATTACACACAGTATCTTTGGGGACATAGAGTAGATTGACTATTGTGTGTGTTGTTAATTTCTCGAACATCCTCCATTTAACCCTAACCCTACATCTACTGACTGCTCAGGAGGCTGTAATTCAGTCCGAGAGCTTGGTGTCTGAAACCTTCTCACCCTCCTGTACCAAGCACACGGGTGTTGGGCTGCACCTGTATTTGCTATGCATGACTGCCAGTGGCACATAGTAACTTGGCATAAACACAAATTATTTGTGCATTACAATATGCCAGCGTGTGCCTTATAATTATGCATTACTTTCCACTTTCATAATTGACTGGAGCTATAAAGGAAGCTGGGTCAAAGGTCACCCACAGGAAGGGCATTGCATTTCAGTGCCTGACAGCCTGCATCTGTACACTGAGCCAAATTAGTTTTGCACACACAAAGAGAACATGCTAACCTTTCCACTAAAATCCCAAGCAAATGCCTGGGGGGAGGGAGGTGTACTGGGGTGGGGTTTGCACATACCTGGTTTAATTAAACCCAAATTTTCATTTTATGTGTGTCATTTTCAATTTGCAATTTCATTACGCCTTAAATACATTCACACTCCTTACATCAATCGTGATATGAAAAGATAAAAAAAACTAGTTAGCTACAATTAAGGATTCTCAAAAATGCCCTTAAATCTCTCAGAAAGGGGCAGGGTTGGGGTACCTGAAAAGCAATTGTGCATGAATGTAATGTAACTAAAACAAATCTGAGAAGGACTCCATCCGCTCGGCCTGCTGCGGCTCCAGCTGGCTGCGGCTTCCCAGGGCCGTCAAGAAACATCCATCCTCCTGTGAACCACCTCAGAATCATAATACAAAATGTCCTGCCCATTGTCCGTAACTCAGTCCTGCATCAGGCGGCACCCAAATGAAATGCCAAAGCCATCCCAGTGATACGTGCTTCTGCCCGCTGTAATACCCAGAGCTGGTCTTCCTCTTGTTGTTTTACCACAGACATCTATGGGTGAACATCCCCTGCATTGGTTGAGGGTTTAGATTCTTATAGCAAGGTGAGGTGTTCGGTAACCCTCTGTGCCCGAACACAGGGAACTAACTGCCTTTCAAGGCCGCGGGGGGGAATTCAGGCCCCACCCCCACGCATACTGAGCTTAAGCAGCGGCGTGGTTTTCTGGAGAGGAGATCCCAAGCAGCACAACAATGCGAAGTAGGAAGTGTAGGAATGCAGAAGGCGCCCTCGGCCAGTTTCAGTTCGCCTGGAATATCCCGGCCGGCCTCGGATGCGGGTCCCGTCCCAAGCTTGCACCGGCGTGCCGTGAAGAATGAGCCTTGTGCTCAGATGGCGGGAAGCTGACGCCGTCCCACGGACAATTAGCGCCACACAGGGCAACATTGTCACCCCCACACCAGCCACACTGATGTCTTTGTGGCCCCCGGTGCCCGTCTTGGGGGGGGGGGGCGAGGAAAGGAAAGTATTTTCTCTTGAGTCACCGGCTGCAGCCTTGTTTGGTGCTCACTGGAAAATACTTTGAAGTCGGGGGTGCGGGTCGAGGGACAAAAACACAACAGAAAACAGGGTGGGGACCATAAGCTGGGGGCACGCGGGGCGAGATGCAGTTCGTTAATCTCTTTATTGAGCCGCAGTCTGTCCACAATCGCGGCCCTCGTGGATGTTTCCTGTTTATGAGCCTTTCCTGGAAGCGCAATGCGAAGGAGACATTGCAGTGAAGCCCTTGCAGCTGGCAGCCCGGGGGGGGGGGGGGGGGGGGGGGGGGGGGGGGGGGGGGGGGGGGGGGGGGGGGGGGGGGGGGGGGGGG
>JABFEA020000038.1:21374557-21393148 GCA_019775915.2 Cyphomyrus plagiostoma
CACAAAGTTTTGCAAATGCAGAAGACAGCAGAACCAGACGATGGCCGACCGAGATGGGTGGCGTGTGTAAATATCTGCCCCACTTACTTCATTATACTGGGAAGTACAAGATATCTAAGTCATTCTAATTAATAAATGTTATGCGATTGTAATTGGAGTGATAACAAACAGAGGGGGTTACAATACTGTACTGTACTGTACAAAAGTCTTAGGCAGTCAAAGGAATTGTTTAAGGCTGTTTATCTGGGTGGAAGGTGTGTTTGCATAGTTATTTAACATTAAAACATATGAAAATTACAAGTAACACTGTAAAAAATAAACAGAAATTTCTCCTGTTCTCCAAAAGCTGCCATGTAAAGACACAGGAGAGTCATTGACACCTGCAGCCAGAATCCCTGTGTATGTCAGCAAACGTACCAAATAAAGCTGATTCTGATTCTCCCCAGAGCACGGCTGTATGTTACTGAGGGGGTTACAAAGTCCTGGCAAACCTGTACAGAAACACGGTTGCATGCAGCAAGTGCACAGCTGAAAAGTGTGAAACTCACATTTTCCAAAACCACATTTCCACTTTCAGCAGAAGCAAAATCAGAATCAGACCGCATCAGTTTGCTGAGGACCACAACAGCACTTCTGCCCCCAGGTGTTCATAACTTCAAATGAAGCTTAACATGGTATAGCAGTCATTTGAAAGGAATACATTTCAGCACTTACCAGCAAGCTGGACACGGCTCTAGGGGAACACCTTTGTGTTTGGGGAACACCCTGGATGGGATGCCAGTTAATAGCAAAGCAGACGCCCACACAGACAGCCATTATGGTTTACAGGCACCAGTTCTCTTACCCGTGCAGGAGTGGGGTTACCCTAAGGAAATCCACTCAACATGGAAGAAAACAGGCGAACTCCACATGCACACGGCAGGGCCGCCAATCGAACCTCCAACCCTGAACTTCAGTCGTTACAGGTCTGCCCTCTGAGCCTTGAATGATGTACTTTTAAATGTCACTCTCAATAATGAATGTTTCTCACAATAAGCAACATTTTTTTAAAATTTGTGCTTTTAATATAAACATGTAATTGATGGAGTTTTGCTGTTGACAAACATGGGAAAATAATTTCATGCAGCTGATATTCGTATAAAAAAGCAAACTGCACCATTCTGACACTGAGGTCCGGCGTTGAAAATAAGAACACAAAGTTTTGCAAATGCAGAAGACAGCAGAACCAGACGATGGCCGACCGAGATGGGTGGCGTGTGTAAATATCTGAGACGGGACGGGGGGGTAGGGGGGCGCGGAATGCTGCGGCGGAAACACAGCCAGCACGCTTCATACCTTCAGACACCCACATCCTGTTTTCAACTTCTGCACCACTTTTTCAGGGACGGCGAGCAGACCTGCTACTGCCGTACTCCCCTCAAAGGTCAGCTCGCCCCACTGCCCCACTGTAGGGGCCACAGTCTGCTGCCATCTTGCCTCTGATAGGGGCCCCTAACTCTGATAGGAGTCTCTAACTCTGACTGAGGGGGGCCTAAAATAATCAGAAACCAGTTCTGCAATGCAAACTCACAAAAGATGCATGCAAGTGTTAAAAAATGACAAAGATAGATGTAATTTACAGGGTGGGACGCAGTTCTGACTTGGGGACCTTCCTTTTAACTGTAAATATGAAAACAATGCATGTACTGAGTGTGACGGACAGGTGGAACAAACAGAAAAGAAACACATAAGGAAGTGTGTGATGGAGACCACCGTCAACGGCGCTGCCTTCAGCCAAAGCCATCCATGAAGGACACGGAGGTGGATTCTCAGTTTAGTTAGCCTAAAATATCCATCCGTCCATCGTTTAATGCTTGTTGCCCTGTTTGAAGAATTCATTTTCTGTCTAAGCACGAGCACATGTTCTGTTTTACTTCCATCTTAGAAGTTGAACCTGCTGAAAACCAAACCTTATTCTGAAAAAATACATCATGCAGCTCAAACAAAGAGAGCATTGCGTTAACGAGGTTGTTGGTTCAAATCCCAGGGTGCATACTTAAAAGATTACCCTATCTGATGTATGACATAAAGGCCTCAAATAAACAAATGGAAAAAAAAAATAAAAATAGAAAGCATTGCGTGACCTGAATTAAAAATTACCCAAAGGCACCCGGTGATGAGTGGTGAGGCGTAGTGGCAGAAATTGTTGCAGATGTGTAACTTTCGACAGGAACAGCTGCTGTGCCCTCATATATATTCACACAAATACCAAAATATATTTCGCAGAATTATAATGCTATTTGGCGGGGTAAATCAACCTCTCATCACTTGTAACTCATATCAAACATTCAAGTCTGCTTCACTCTATGATCATTTATAAATGTCTCTTATTTGTGAAAATTGAGTGCGGCAGAAAGTCTTTCCAAGCGTGTTTGCATGGGGGTCGGCAACGAGTCCCATCTCGTGTCGTGCCGGTAATGCTGACGTGTCACTGGGGTCACTGGGGGTGACGGTCACTCCTCTTCCACGGAGTGATGGAGCCCTGGAATGAACTTCAGGAAGCGCTTCCTGACACTGCCCTGTCTCAGCCTGCGGGGGACCGTTCCGAATGGCGAGGAAGCCTCTGGCAAATCCCACCGGGGAGAGAGCGAGCCACTACTGCCCTGGCTGACGCTACGCGTGCGGCACAAGGAGGTCTGTGGCGGACGCAGCGGGAAATTGGCGGGAAAGAAGCAGGCGTCATCCGCCATCGGACTCTGTGGGCTCGGTTCCTCAAACACGCTGGCGTCCTCGCTGTCCTCCATCGTGTAGCTGCGGCAGCTGCTGTCGCTGGAGAAGCGCAGACCGCTTCGCCCACCAGGAGAGGCCACAGACCCCGCCGAGTCCAGCGATAGGCAGTCGTTGAGATTGCCTGGAAACAGAAGAGAGGGTTCCTCACTGGTTCGGCCACATGCTTGGCACGATTGGTTCATTCAGGTCACCTGAGAGCAGGACGGGACTTTCACATAGGCTAATTTGGGCTGTAGCACAGGACCTTGAGCAATAGGACCTACATTTTTTCCCGGGTTGTTACAGCAGCATTTTAATCATCTAAGAATTAGACCATTTTCTTTTACTTTTGTCTTAGATGGTCTCAATTAAAGTGCATTATTTGATATAAAATTATTAATTTGCATGGTAAACAACGGAAGCCGTCAGCTCTAAGACATGATCTGAGAAAGCAGGCATTTACAGGAACAGCACCCGATCTGCGCGTTAGCATGGATTGTTTTTTGTTATGCAAGCAGAGAGAACATCCTGCACCTGTCGGTTTACCTCCGGTAAGGTGTCGCTCTCTCAGCATCAGCGCGCGCAGCTCCACGCACTTGTCACGCAGGCTTTTCTGAGCGGGAGAAAAGGAGGGTCACGTGAGAAAAGGGCCGTGAGAAGATGCGCGGACTCTTCACGCGGCGGAAACGCCTCAGCGCTCACAAACCGCTGAGGCTCGAAAGCCGTGCTTAAGTGATTACTGCATGACTTCACTGCACGGGTCACTCCCAGAAGAAAGCTCAGCTGTTTTTAGTTTCTGGGTGATCAGCTTTAGTTTTACGCTCAGGTCAGCGGATGTTACACTGACGGATCCGGTAAAGATCTCAGGGAGAGTGCGATCAGCTGAAGCGGGAAGGGGAGGGGGGAGACGTACCTTCAGCTGCCTCAATCTCCGATCCAGCTCGATCATCTTCACGGCCGTGCCCCCCACCGTCTCGATTCTGTCGGCCAGGTGAAAAGGCAATTGAGGTGCTGAGTAACGGTGACTTAAGTTACAGTATAAGTTACAATGACCTGTTACAGCGTAAGTTACATTGACGTTTAGAACATACCTAAAATCAGACTGATGAAGTCCTCAGCATAATCTTAAAATAGGGGCATATCAATGTAAAAAGCCCCCTGCTTTTCTTATTTTTTCCCACTTGGGGGTGCATAACCGGACTGAGGGAGTGTAATAATCAGCACCGCAATCAGACTTATTGTGCTGGAAATATCGTGTTTACGAGGGCAAGTGAGATCCGCCAACATGAATGAATTGCTGATGGGACGTACTAAACAAACAGCGGCGCATCGCAGTGGGGATACCAGTGCTGTGGCTGTGAAGCCTAACGACGTAAATGGTACTGAAATACAACCTCACGTTTTCGCCAAAATAAGTCTGATGAGAAATGAGGGTGCAGAAAGGATTTCGGTTCGCGCCTATTTTCGTGTTTTCTCCGCAACTAAATGCAGGAACTGCTAGTAACAGCAGCCACCCTGAAACTGAGATCGAAGGCCCTGTTTATGTCAGATGTCATATTTTGTCACCAGATGTAGTTAATCGTGCAGTTTACCGTTAAACATGTTTTGATTAGCATAATATATCATGATAATTTATGAGGGCAGTCTGTAAGGGGGAACTATTACCAAGAGCACATTGATACCAATCAGTCTTAATATCTTAAATTTAGTGAACATTGGGGAAAAGTTGCATTTGTATGTCTAAATAAGATATAATTATCATGCAAAGCCTTCCTGGTTTCTCAGGCTTTGGTCGCAAGTTCAGATTGCTGATTGTCGTGGGTTTTTCTCAGGGGACATTTGTCTGGCACCCTAGCAATGCAGTGCCGCAGCATACTCACGTTAAAAAGTTGGTACACTCCCGGATCAGGTCCACAATGCCCTGGTGTGCAGACCCCTCTGTGCAAACGCCGTTGACTGTGACGATTATGTCACCTGGCATGAGAAACGGGGGGGTGATTGAGTGGCGGCGGGCCTCAGCGGTTAGCTGTGTTACATGGGTGGGTATCTGCAAGAGGGGAAGTTTGTGGAGGAAGTGGGATGAAGAGTGGGCTCACCTACTGTCAGGTCGGCACGCTCGGCCGGGCTGTCCTGCTGAACGGATGAGATGAAGGTGTACATCTCCATCAGAGTGCTGTTCTGTGCTCGCAGACCATAGGTCTGTCCAGACAAAATAAACACCCAACCATCATCAACAGCTGTGGAGGACCCCATCCGCCAGTGTGGGAAGCCACCCACAGAGATTCGACCCAGCTGCAATGAATGCTACAACCGATCTGTAGTTTGGTAAAGTCTCAGTACTGAAACAGTGCAGCAACAGAGCCTTACCTGAATTTCAAATCCAAATGTTTCATTGTCTTGCTTTTCCAGCGAAACTGTTGTCCTGAGTAACACACGTTAAGGAAAGACATGTCAGACTTTTCTTAATGAATATAGAGGCGGCAGACATCGACATCAGCAATGACTCCCCAAGCCCTCGATGCTGTAAAAGAACACTGATCAAAACTGATAAAGAGAAGTGGGGTGTTACCTGACATCGGTGTAGTCTACGAGGGAGTTGGAACGAGATCGACTGACCTGAGAGAACGACATTGCACTATATCAGACACGTACAACTGTCACTGTCTTGCTGTTAAGTATGCAAACGCCTGCACTATCGAGAGTATATGCAACTGGTCGTGATATTGTGCATCATTATTTAGTCATAAAGATAGCAAGGCAACATTTTATGAACAAAACATGCTTAGTAGGTTTCATTGGCAAACCTTTATATGCTCTTATTCATAAAATTATCTCCCCACAAAAATTTCACACACAGTCATCACATAAAAAAATCATAATGATTATTCGCAAATGCCCACTCTGGTTCAACAAACAAACCATCGTTGCCCACAGGCATATAGCAGACATGCCCTTTAATTTGATTAAACCCATTATTTAATTTCAAATCAAGATGCAGGAAACGTAGTTTACTTAAACTGTATTTAATGGATGCATTCCCCTTAATGGCAAAAAGCTTACATTTTCATGGAAAATGCTTCATTTTATTGCAAAGTTGTATGCAAAATATTTCATTCGTTCCCACTAAAAAGCTGCAGGCAAAATGTTTTGCTTATTCCTTGTTCTATACAGCTCAAAAAGCATTTAAAGTGTTAAATGTAGTTTAATGCAGTAATGCACTTTGCTCACCTGCCTCTGCAACCTGGGCAGAGTCCCAAAGGTTGCCATCGCATTTGCCGTGGATTTCACATCGCTGCAGCTACTGTACGATCGCCGGTGCCACAGCTGCGTCTTCCCCGTGGGGGCGCCATTCTGGACGTAGCTGTCCTGGCTGTTTCGCCTTCTGATCCTGCTGAAGTTCATAGTGGAGCTCACAGGTGTCCCCTGGTCAGGGCACAGTGTCGCATGGCTTGTGAGCTCGGGCTCTGGGCTGCGTGAAGAGTAAAAGTGTTTCAGAACGGAAATGCTCCCCATGTGATCGCTGTGAACCTGCCAGGCGTCTTCACCCACAATTAGGCACCACCCCTTTCTATTATTAATCTGCGTCAATGACAGCTCTGCTTTACATTTGAAGGGACAGGAATCTCTATGCGTTTCGCCATGTGGGCCAAGCTATATGGACTACATGCCTGTAGGTTATGCTGTCTTCAGTTTTTTTTTTAAATTGTTATTTTAGTAGAACATTAAAAACAACATTAAGCCTTAACAGGAGTTATTTGGGCCTCTATAAGTGTAACGTGCACTTAATGAAAAGTAATGATATGGTAGCCATACGTGGCAGGATTAAGATTGAACTTATTAATAAAAGTTTATCTTTTTGCACCAGTAACACTCTCCCCAAACAAACAAACACATCATAAGTCAAAACATTATGACCACCTCCATTTTTAAAAAATAACGTGAATGGTCTTGTTAAAAACAATGCAAGCAGGTCTGGGATAATTTAGACCGTAAGCTAACATTCAGTTCTTGTGGTCACATGATGCATTGGAAATGGGCAGCGATAAGGTGTGACTTTGATAAGGCCTCTGTAATGGCCAGACGACTGGGCCGGAGCATCTCTGAAACGGCAAGGCTTGTGGGCTCAGGGTCTGCCGTGGTGAGTACCGACTGAGACCGGGCATGACATGGTTTTGGGCGGCCAGGTCTCATCGACGTGGGATGTGAATGAAGGCTGGCCTGTGTGGTACAAAGCATAAAATGATGAAATTGGATTCGTCAGACCAGATGATCTTCTCCATCGCTCAGAGGTCCGGTTCTGATGCTTGTGTGCCCATTTTAGGGGGTATGCCTGGGCACCCTGACTGGCCTGGGCCTACATTGACCCATAATCAAAGGGCTAGTTACTCCTGTGATCATCATCAGCTCTGGTAAGGAGCTGACAGGGAGGGGCCTTACTTTTCAGGCTGGAGTACAGCTTGGTTACCCAACACTTCTCTTGAGTCCAGACTCAGTAAGCAACATGACGTTGGCTACAACAGACTGGTCAAATCAGAGGATTCTAGCCTTGTAGTTCTCAATGTTGTCCTGCCAGTCCAATCTGTCACCGTTGTAGATGCCAAGACACTTATAGCACTGCATCATTTCTGCACACTCTCTCTCTGGATGGTGATTGAAGTCTTTTGTTAGCACCTACCTGCAGATTTGCTCTTTTTTTCACCATTCCGAAAAAATCTCTCCGCCAGATTTTTTTTTTCCTTTCTCTCCCTTCAGTGAGACATCCCACAAACCTCTAGAGATCCAGGTCACGTGGAGTCTGCGGTGTAATTAAAAAACAGGAATGATGGCAGTGGTGTTGATTGGGGTCGCCCCCATCACAGTGTCAGATAGGAAGTTACTGATGTGGACAAGCTGTGGCCTGCAGGTTGGATAAGCATGGCATCTCCGACCTGCATCACTGTGATTTTCCTGCCTACCTGGGCGAGGTGTGGAAAGTCCCTCAGAAGTCGAAGAATGAAATGGCCTGAACTGAAATCCTCCTCCAGCCACAAAGATGCTAGACACACTGCTTTGTAGGGTGCAAGACCGCAAAAGTGGTAGAAGCATCATTTAACTCAAGCCCGATGTTCTGAAAATGTATGCTTTGAATGGACTGTACAGTACTGTGTAAATGTCATAGGCAGCCAAAGAAAATGAAGTTTAAACGATCTTTGCATTGATGTAAAACTATGACATTATGTCTGTCACAGTGTGTCAGCTTGGCCATTTCAAAATGTCTGCTAAAACCACCCTGGTATTTGCAGCAACCATCCAATACACCCATGTGTTTTCTGACTCGACCATCTCATTGACTTTTTAAACTAGTGGTGAAATTTTCACAAATACATTGAATGGCTGCATTGCCCCTGAGGAGAGGTTTGGGAACTGAAGCGCTGTTCACCTAACTGTCCAACTAGATATCAGTAACTTTTTGGAGAACAGAAGAGATTCTTGTGAGTTTTTATTGTGTTACTCTGAATTTTCACAAGTTCTAATGTGAAACTGGTTTTTGCTCTGAGCGAAAGTGCACATGCTACCCAGATAAATAGCTTTAAACGTTTCTATTGACTGCCTTTTGCACAGTACTGTATATCTCAAGACCGATTGTTAAAATAGCTATTAGGAAATAGGAGCATCTTAAAAGTGTTCCAAACAGCGCCACATCACGTTTCCCATGCAGCTGTTATGACATTGATTCTAAAAATCTGGAAAAAAGATGGCATATACAGGTATATGGTGGCGTGAAATAGCATAGCTCAGGGCCACGGTGCAACATGTAGCTGCACTGACAGCATTGCTGGACCAGGAGTAAAAATCAGCCCTGGACTTTGGGGTCACTTGTAGTAAATTTAGCAGAGGGGGTCCACTGAATTTTTTTGGGAATAACCGTTGGCAATGTGTGTGTGTGTGTGTCTGTGTGTAAATGTGAAATAAAAAGGAATAAAATCAGCAAACTCGCTGAACCTGGTGCCAGTAGATATGAGGTAGTTTTATTGTGGAGATTTTTTTATACCTTGCAACATATTACAAGAGGCTATTCAGTAGTAAAAAAAATACCTTTTATGCAGGCTGTTAGAACAGACAATTATTTTGTACATAATTATGTAACAGTTTGCAGTTCATTACAGCTGGCAGAGTTTACTGAGTGCTATGAAAATCAGCTTTAGACTAAATCACCAGTACCTTCTAACATTCAGTTTGTAATGACAGTTCTTTGCATACAGGATGAAAGTGCGGAAGAAACACATCATTGAAAAATAACTCTGAAACTGCCTGTGTTCCTGTCTTAGGCTGACACGCTTGGTGGAGTTGTGGTGATGCTTGTTTTCGTGTCGACAGGCGAAGCAGAGTAAGGAGGATTTTTTTTTGGTTTGTAGAAAATGGCTGGCGCAGTGTTAATTTATCTTAGTGGTGCATGTCTTTTCTCTCTTTACCGAAATGTGTTTCTGAATTCCCTTTTACGAGAACCGCCAGGACTTTGAAAGGCGAGGCACAGAAACCACAAACGCGACTCGGGTCTGGCTTTTCCTCACTGCTGACGCTGTAGTCCTGTCAGTCACAGTAAGCACACAGGTTGACTCATTACAGTATCGCAAATGGGCCAAGTGTGATGGTAAAGGCTTCCTCTGGCCAACTGACAGCCCCAATTCAGTCCTCAGTCATGGCTTGTCACAAGTACAGTATCACAATAGTGTGAAACAGAAATGGGTTAACATATCTGAAATCACCTTTTTCATTCAACGGTGAAAACTTCTGGAAAAGTCAGCAATCCCTAGTAAGCATGACCCATTTACAAATGACCAGTGTGCAGGGATCATAGTTCCATATAACGGACAGATGCAGCTAAACAAAAGCCTTAATAAAAACATATTGTATCAATCCCAGAATCCTCTGCCTGAAGGAGCTTGGCCCTGCAGCCTCACGAAGGTCGGCTCTTTAGGAGTCACTAGAGTGGCCTCCAGAGCCACAGGGAAGCAAATTTGTGATAACCCTATAAATGGGCTGGAAATTCAGAAGGGCAATATTTTGCCCGTTGTAGAAATCGCTGGAGCTTATATGTAAAACCAACATGGGTCCTTGTGGTGGCAACATACTTTCAGTTCACCCAGTAAGCATCATATGCACAAATTCATACACAACAAATATGAACATGGTAAAACCACAGAAGTTATGCCGGCCTGCACTGAGTGAATGGCTGAAATTTCAGCATAAATGTTAAGGAGGGGTTCCATTGCTCTTTGGTTGGTATACAACCCATCCAGGCTCGTCGTTGAACTGCAATAAGGAAGACCTGGGGTGTCTCGGTACGATTGAGGTACCATACCTTTAATGACAGTACCATAGCCCCCCCAGGGGTGGCTTGTGGCTTAGCAGTTTTGGACTCAGCACTCATAAGCAGAAGGTTGCTGGTTTGAGGCTGGGGACCGGCAGAGTGATGTTGCTGTTGGGTCCTTGAGGAAGGGGCACCAGATGAATGTCTGAACCTGTGTTAGGACTCCAAGTTTACATTTTGCCTGTATATACCTTCCAGAGAGAGCAAGGTGGGATATGCAAAGAGTAGCAATCCAGTGTACTTCTGCAAATAAAACATCATTTCATGCCAGCCCTCCAGCCTGGGATTTGAACTAATAACCTTCTTCTAGGAGTTTATACCATTAGCTACCTTACAGGGGTGGTAGGAGCTACTGGAATTCTTTGTACACTTATAAATTTTTATTAGCTACAGAATGATTTAAAGGTTAATTAGGGCCAAATGCCTCCAATTCTTACGAGTCTGCATTGGGAAGAAATGTGTTTACAACCATTCACCGGAGAGTTTGTGCAAGTCACGTATGTAGCCTTCTGCAGCCAAGATCATCCAATCCTGCCCAGAGTAACACTTTTACTTCAGATACGACTATAATGAATTTGAAGTTTTGACCTAGCGCCTGTGTGCAAATCTCCACATCCCATCAAACAATGTAGCCCTCGCAAGATTGCAGAACATGATACATTTGTGGCTCTCATCTCTGCAGTTTAGCTCGTAGTTTCAGATTTAGGTTTTGATAAATGAAGCACTGATAAGTAGGACTGAATAAAGCAGTTCCTTGGCCTGGATGACATCAACACCCTTACTAGAAGATGCTGAAACCTGGCATCTTTCAAACTGCAAGTCCAGTTTCTGTTATACTCTCGGTAAAAAAAAAAATGGTCAGTCTTCAATTATTAAGCTGCAGGTGGTTTGGAAATAGAGGCCCGCTCTTCATTCAGGTTTACTGTTTGACAGACTGCCTCCGCATTGTCACAGTTTGATTTTATCTGTTTTTCTCTGAATCACTTTCATCTGTTTGTTAAATCAGCCGCTGCTTATTGAGCATTCCCTTCCTGCCTGCTGAAGGAGGCCAGCCTTGTACTCACAGTCGGTGCCACCACCGCTGGCCATGCACTCGATTCTGCAGGCAGAGGTCAGTCACCCAGCCGACAGCGACGTCTCCATGGAAACATGCTGGAAGCACCAGCTCGATGAGTTTCATTATGGACTAATTTATGAAAACATATTTGGGGTGTAACTAAGTAACAACTAATCCGAGCAAATAAACTGTAGTAACTGTGCAAATCTGAGCAAAAATAGGTATTATGCATATGGGTGACTGGGGTTTTTTCTCAAGGGGGGGCAAGGTGAGAGAGCAAAATGACTCATTCATTACGGGATACTTCAAATGTAAAAAATAGTAAATACAGTAATTATTATTATGCATTTATATGCATAATAACCGACATGTTCAAATATAACTTCACAACATAATTTAAATGCATTAAAATTAGCATGTTCAAATATTGCCTCACCCATGTGGGATGAGGGTTTGAGTCTCTGCCATGGCTCGGCCTGTGTAGAGTTTGCATGATCTTTCTGTGTTGTGGAGGGGTTTTTATAGGTACACTGCTTCTCAGTCAAAAAACACGTTGAGGGTAACTGGAGTTAGCAAATTACCTGTGTGTGCTTTGCCCTGCAATGGGCTGCTGTCTCATACTAGGTTGTTCTCTGCCTTTGTGTCTGTACCATCTGGGATAGGCTCCAGACCCCCCCCCCCCCCCATGACCCAGTGTAGGACAAGTGATTACAGAAAGTGGATGGATGTTCAAATAGCATTTTCACCTGAGCAGTAGGGGGTGCACCCACGGTAAAGTTACCTGTGCAGGTGGATCATGCATCCATCCATATTTCAAAAGGGCTCAACCAGTCGGGTTGTGGTGAGATGGAGGGTTTCCCAGAAGGCACAGGGCAGGAGACACCCTGGAGGGATGCCAGTCTACCCCAGGGCACATACTAACACACACTCTGGGCAATTTAGAGACACCAATTCACCCGAACAGAACCAGGCATGCAGACTGGAAATGGATAGCCAGGAACTGAAGCCCCGGCCTTAAAGGTGTGATGTCACATTGTTACCCACTGGGCCACCATACCTTTATGCTGTCCTCTGTCCACATCAAAATGTCCCCAAAACCTTACAACAGCTGTATACATGCAGACCAGTGTTGCCCAACCCAGTCCTCAGGGATTTTAAAAGGTCCACGTTTTTGCTCGCTCCCAGCACCCAGCAGGAGTCTGGCATGGATTGTCTGGTTGGGAAATACTGACGTTGTGTAATGGTCACTGTCTGAGCAGGGATGATTTGCATGCAATGTGAAAAAACTATGACACTGTTAACATTTGAGACTACATTTTAATGCATTCACGTTACCACTGACATCACCGTGAGCTTTATCAACCAACAGTTTCCACAAACAAAAAAAACACATTGAAATTTTTACACAAGTATGTCCAATGAGACATTACATACAAACTATGCACTTAAAATAACAATACAATTTCTTTACTTACAACACAAGCAACAAAAACAAAGGACATAACATTTTTTATATAAAATATAATTATTTCTGCTTTTTACAGTGACATTTTAAAAATATGTACAGAATGTGGTGTTTACTTAATGGTGTGGTTTGCATAAATCCTACAGCCTGACTCACAGAGCTGCAGACAATTCCTGAGCAGAGATCTGAGATCTGATCCAGACTGCTTCACCTTCCTCTTCCTCCTGATGATGCTCAGAAAGCATATAGACCTTTCTTAGCTTTTCTGCGACTGTTTACCTATGGGCACCAATAACGTAAGCAATTAAAATCTAATAATCCTTGTTGCACTAATTGATTTATAGCAGTGTCTCTCAATCTGGTCCTTCGGACCTAACAGACAGTCTATGTTCTTGCCCTGGTAAGGAGCTGACAGAGAGGAAAAACATGGACTGTCTAGCAGGGAACTGGGAGGGAGCCAAAACATAAACTGTAGTGGGTGGGGAAACACTGGTTTATAGGGTAGGATGGCTAGACGGAGGGAACTGCAAGAGCTCTTCCCTGTGAGGCATGGGAAACATCAGTTAAGCTGAAATAAGTTGATCTAGATAAGGGCCTTTTTAAGTTGGCTAAGTGGATTATTTCCTGGCTTCCCTTGAGTTCCTCATATCACGTACTCGATTGACTAACCCTGTGGTCCCCACCAGCACATTGTCCTACAATTCCTCAGCAGCACTTAAAACGGACCTTTTCCTACACAAGGAGAGAAAAATGCTTTGTCTGGTATGGAGACTAAAGTAACGGATCCCCTTGAGATATGCGTGATAAACGGACAGGACACCTGTGTTGTATATGATTCTGCATGACAGCCCTGTGATGCGATCCTAGTTAATTCTTATGTTATGCTTATAGCACCAGTGTGTGTTACTGGCCAGCTTCAAGTCTGGGAGCTTCAGTGTTTATGAGGTAACATGAAAACCTGCACATAGCCATGTAGTATGTAAGCAGGGCATCTCACCTGAGGAGGTCAAATTCTGTGTCAGTTTCAGCTTGCCGGCTGCTTGGTATAACATCGGACGGTATAACCTGACATGATATATAACTTGATACTCTTGTGCAGAGAGACGTACATTGGCCAGCACAGCAAGAAGACAACATGGCTGATAGGTTGGAGAATGGTGTCCTGCTTGGATGGGCCAGCCACCTTGGTGCAGCAGCGGACTCAACTAATCAGTTGGTCTTGACGACGGTCACCTGAATGATGGTCTTCTTAACTCGCAAGGCAGTGAGTCGGCCAGCGGGGTGGGCATTCCAGCACTCCCTCATCGTCTTTCCCAGGATCCTCAGCGCCTGCATCAACACAGAGACGTATATTTTCAGTCTGTATGAATTCTTGCAGTCGGCTGAAGGGCTATTTTTAACATGACCTACAAATCAGCAGGATCTTGGCATGGATGAGCTGCAGCACCTCCAGCACCAGCATGGATGACGTTTTATTCTGGTCATATGACCTCTTTTCAGCCTCTTCTGGTGTGATACTATCCAAACTTCAAATTTCAGCTTAAAACTTTAATTATTCTAGCTAAAGCAATTGATTAGAAACAAACCATCCTTATTAAACAGCTTTGCCATTATTTAGAAATGCCCCCCCCTCCACATGTAATTTTCGATCCTCATTCTTCTGCCTCATAGCCATTGATTAAGAATGATCCTCCGTACCTCCCAGTTGTGCCACTGGTTAGGAATGCTGGGCCTGACTTGTTGGTCACAGACCACCTTCCTCATTTCCTCTACTGAAGGATCTGATCCTGCCATGTCGTAGTAAGGCAACTGGTAGTCTTCACAGTTCCCTAGAGATGACAGAAGAAGCATCAGCAACTATAAATCTACATTATATGGACCAAAGCATTTTGACATCTGGCCATTACACCCACAGGAACTTCTATGACATCCCATTCTAAATCCAAAGGCAACAATATGCAGTTGGTCCCCCCTTTGCCACTGTAATAGCTGCCATTCTTCTGGGGAGGCTCTCCACAAGATTTTGGAGTGTGTCTGTGGGAATTTTTTGCCCATTCATCCAGACGAACATTTGTAAGATCAGGCACTGATGTTGGGCGTGAAGGCCTGGCACGCAATCGCCGATCTTGTTCATCCTAAAAGTGTTTGGTGAGGTTGAGGTCATAGATCTGTGCAGGACAGTCAAGTTCTTCCAACCATGTCTTAATGGACCTTGCTTTGTGAAATGGGACACAGTCATGTTGGAACAGAAAAGAGACTTCCCAAAACTGTTCCCGCCAAGTTGGAAGCATATAATTGTCCAAAATGTCTTCCAAAAGGACTTCCTTTTACTAGGACTAAAGGCCCAACTCCTGAAAAACAACCCCACACCACCAAATTTTACAGTTGGCATTCTCCTGGCATCCACCAAACCATCTGACTACCAGACAGAGAAGTGTGATTCATCACTCCATAGAACATGTTTCCACTGCTCCAGAGTGCAGTGGCAGTGTGCTTTACACCACTGCATCTGACGCTTGGTATTGTACTTGATGATGTGAGGCCTGCATGTAGCTGCTCAATGGAGCAATGGAAGTCCATTCTATGAAGCCCCTGGTACACAGTTTTTGTGGTGGGGTAAATGCTACAGGAAGTTTGGAACTCTGCAGCTATTGAATCAGCAGAACGTTGCCAACTTTTACACACTGTGTGCCTCCGTACTCTGCGACCCCGTTATGTTATTTTACATGATCTGCCATTTCATAACTGAGTTTCTGTTGCTCCTAAATGCTCCACTTTGCATTAATACCATCTACAGTTGATTGTGGGATATCTAGCAAAGAAGAAATTTCAGAAACTGACTTATTGCAAAGGTGGCATCCTATGATAACCTTGCTTGAATTCACTGAGCTCTTCAGAACAGCCCTTTCTTTCACGAATGTTTGTAAACCTGACTGCATGGCTGGGTGTTTGATTTTATACACCTGTGGCAATGGGTCTGAACGAAACACCTGGATTCAATTATTACAATTCAATGTGCCCCAATATTTTTGTCCATATAGTGTAGTTTAAAGCATTTCGTTCCCTCAAAATTCGTAGGAGTCAATTATACTCACTAGTATAATATCGTAATACATGCTTCTGTGCCAGCTTTCCATATACTTCAAAAGGCTGCTCAAAGCCCAGCAATAAAATTCTACCCACAAGTTGCACCAAATACCAAACCACACATCACCACATAACACAGCTTTAAGAATCAGTTCTCTTACTACACTGCCCCTATCGGGCATACTTGTGCATTGCTGGACCCAGCGAACGTACCGGCCAGGGAGCACCTGCGGGTCAGCTCCCAGAACACCAAGCCGAGGGAGTAAATATCTGCCCGCTTGTAGGATTCGAAGTTGCTCACGTTGATGGAGTCATCCAGGATCTCTGGGGCAATGTACCTGCAGTGAACTCGTCAGTACCTATGCATAAACACTTTTCCTGAGAATGAAAGCAGGCAAATTAGGAGCCCACTCTTCTCTTTATAGGCTTATTCTAAGAAAATCCATCTAATATGACTTAAAATACTCATTGGTACTGAGTTAAGAGGGTCCCTACAGTGGAGAGGATTATGGGTATTCATGAAACTCTTTATTGCTGTCACTGGCAATGAGATTTACTTTATAATTGTTTGAAGAAAGGGTATCTGTGTTATAGGTATATAGATGATAATATATGTAGGTTAACAGGGAAAACAGGTGTGCTGTGCTGTGCTGTGCTGTGCTGTGCTGTGCCACCATCCACACATATAGGTCAAATATTCGCAGAATCATCTTGGACACATTTAGTATGAATGGCTATATAAAACCATATTTTAAGAATGCATTATAAGTCAGCTAGCTCAAATGTTTATGCAGCCATTTTCAGGTAAGGCGAGTTCCTACCTTTTGGTTCCCAGTCTGTGATTGGATGGAACGTCAATGGTGTTGGCGATGGAGTCGTGCTTCACTGCCAGGCCCAGGTCCGCGATGACCGCGCTGCCGTTTTTCTTCACCAGGATGTTCTTGGACTTCAAGTCTCTGTGAGCAATGGCGGGTTTTCCTGCCAAACCAATAGTGGCCAAGGTTTTACCAGAACGTTACCCTGGCGTCGTCCAAATGTGCTTTGAGGAAAGTTCATGATCGGCCTTGGTTGTCCTGAGAGCAAAAGCTGCCCCCAAAGAGCACCTTTCCAGTTTCACCATCTCCCATTACTTTATTGAAAAGAGGGAGAAGCTACATCAAACTGATGAGGAACAGTGACAGATTGTACACCCTAGTGACAGGCGAATAATTCACCCTGAGTGCCAATGATCTCCATGTGCAGGTGGGCCAGCCCGCTGGCTACAGAGAGAGCCAGGACAAGTGTGGCCTCCACAGAGACCATGTGCCTCTTCAGGTAGTCAAACAAGGAGCCGTGCTCATGGTACTCCGACACCAACCACAGCTGTGTCCATGACCCGTTATCTGCAACGAGAATTATGGACCGTTTACAGCCACTACATGTTTGGATCCAGATTAGAAAAATGAAAACTAGCAAATTAAATATGGTGCTGGTAAATGCAGACATTTTGTTGTAAGTTGGTTCAACGTGAATGGATTAAGCGTACACAAATTCACCATGAAAGGCCCAGAGATATCTCAGCATAGGTAATCCATATCATTTCAAAATCCATTTAAACTTATAATAGGACTTTGGTTCTGTAAACTTGGCAATAAAGTCTACAGGAGTAAAAATGAGTGTGATTTGAACCTTTGTTATCGGCCGCTATGAAGCCCAGGATGTTCTCGTGCCTCAGCATGACTGTCTGATAGATCTCCACCTCCCGAAACCAGGACCGCTCATCCCGGGATTGGAACATCTTGACAGCCACATCCTGCCCATGCCATTTGCCCCGCCACACCTCACCAAAGCCGCCCTTCCCAATGGTTTCCTGGAGAATAATGCTTCTAGCAATAGTCCTCTGGACCAACAACGGAAGTCCTGGTAATGGAGAAAGAGGCGCCATGTTGGTCTGGGTTTGAATGTGGATGGTGGTTGTAAATAGAATGCAACATGGCATCACACCTGATCCAGATACTGAGGTGCTGAGTCTGTAGATATGGTCCCTGAGACACATTTCGGGGGGCATGATCTGATCATCCAGTGGCTCCTCCACATCGGGATTTTGGGCCTTGCAGCGAGCACAGCAATATCCCTGAGCTATACACATACCCAGCAGGACAGCTACAAACATCAGGGTGGAAGGCACTAGGACCACTGCCACCACCTCTAGCCTGTGCCAGCTGGACTCACCTTGCAGTTGTTCTGCAGAAAGAGAGAAACACAGGAAACTGCTGCAATTTTCACAGCACTTTTTGACCCTCTGGGGTCTAGGGGTAGGGATCACACTTTCACTGACTGGGGCATGATCACACATTTCTTCAAATATTGTAATCTTAATTCATGGCAAATGAATTATTTCTTATACAGTAGTACCTCGGTTCTCGAACTTAATCCGTTCTGGACTCCGGATCGAATCCTAAAAAGTTCGAGTTCTGATCGAATTTTGCCCATAAGAAATAATGGAAAACCAATTATTTGGTTCCCGACCACACATAATACACACACACACACACACATATATATATATATATATATATATATATATATATTCAGCATTTAAGCACAAAATGAACAGGATAAAACAAGACCATTTTTTTCTTAATGGCTTCCCAAACGATAAAGAGCTTATCCCAATTGCGACCTCTCACCCGGCTGCACAAACTGGAACTGCCTCCGTGACGACACACCTCTGCCCTTATTAGCTGAAGAGTTTAGTTACACGCATGATGTTTGTATCCCAGGCAATTCCGATGGGTAATCTGCTATTTCTCCCGAATATCACATTAAGCAGTGAGAACTGGTTTTCAGTTAATTTACCTGGCAAAATAAAGTTTAAATAAATGACATAAATGCTCTAATAGT